>BOPP01000015.1:13008445-13054350 GCA_017312745.1 Gryllus bimaculatus | reverse complement strand
CCGCCCGCGGCGATGGACCGCGTGGCGTAAGCGGCCCCGCACGCCTCTTTGGGCACCGCTTCACCTCCGACACCTTCTCCATCCCCGCCCCACCCACAGCCTCTGTTTCCGCCTCCGCCTCCGCCTTCGCCTCCGCCATCGCCAACGCCAACGCCAACGTCATCGCCATCGCCTCCGCCTTCACCTCCGCCAACGCCTCCGCCTCCACCTCCACCTCCACCTCCGCCTGCACCTCCGCCTCCGCCTCCGCCTCCGCTACCGCCTCCGCCTATGCCTCTGCCTCCATATCCGTCTCCATCTTCATTTCCGCCTCCTTCCCCACCACTGCCGCCATCGATTCCGTCACAGCTTCCGCCTCCACCTTCAGCCGTCTAATCTCAGCCTCCGCCACTGCTGTTACCACCTCAGCCTCTACAATGTCGTTTCGGCGGCTACTCGCACAAAATCCCGTTACAATGGGCGTACCTTGTAGACAGTTTGGGAAGGTAAAAGGAATATGCAGTAAATCTGATAAACATGGAATGAAATAATTAGTATTTAAAAGTTTGTATATATTTACTCGAATTTGATCGACATAGAACTGAGTGAAATAGCAAATTTATGAAATATTTGATTCCTTCTGTCTGGCTTCCCAATTATTCTTTGCGTCTGCTGTTCTCGTCTTTCTTTCTTACATGCACATCTCTCCTTTTCCTTTAGTATTTTCCTTGAACACTTTTACGTTCCTTTGATCGACCACGAAGTACCTCCTAAATATTAAATGAAAGTAAACTCTCTGATTTTCAAGACAGTAAGAAAATAGTTCGACCTTACTGACCTAATTTGTTAATAAAATAAGTTTTAATTCGTAGAGGGTCTTACGGAGAACTTTTGGGGCACAGCTTTTCGTTTTTTGTTTTTGAAGTTATACGGTCCTTTTTCTTTTATTTAAATCAATGTAAAGTTTTTCAGGAATCATATTATATTAAATTTAATATACTCGCCAGGTATTCTGAGACATAACTGATAGGAAACTACTGCGAAATAAATCGCAACTTAAAGTACTAGCCTTCAGTCTGGAAGTTAAGCTGTAAAAATATTGCAGTTGTCAGAACTGTTTCTCTTCGGGATGATTTTTTTGCGTGTTTATAATTATTTCATTTCTGTTCAGCAGATCATGTTTGTCAGTGAGTTGAATTGGTACAATAATATTAACATTTTGAATGTGTATCCTCATTTTTCCAACTTTCCTTTTAGCTAACTGTGACCTTTGCATGACGTCGATTATACGTATTTTGTTTAATTATTATTTTACCAATTATTTTGACTAGATTTAGTCTTAAAAGGCTCTGAATACATGCATTTTTACTTTAATGTTTATAAACTTAAGTTTAAAGGTCTTTGGAGGTCGAAAATCATCTTTAGTAAAATGGGAACGGATTCTGATTCTTGAATTTGCGACTTTAGCGAGGTTGAAAATAGGGGTGCAAGGTAGGAACTTTTGTTCAGATTTTAATTGATATTTTAAAATTGAAGACTTATCGACTAATACGAGCACTAAAACATCAGTTGCCTTCATTATAACCCAAATCCAATACATCACAAGTTAAATCGTTAATATTCCAATTAAAATCTTTGTAATACATTATTAGAAATTTGGAACTCAATATTGATTCATTTTATCAGTTCCAAGAGCTTCCAGTACCTCTGGTATTGCAGGAGTACTGACTGGTGTCATTGAATGTAGAATGAAGGCTACTCGTATTAGTAAACATGGATCCCTGCGAAAGGCTGACAAGAGAACAACTGTTGCCGATGTAGTGTCTCTGACCGGCAGGTTCCAAGGTTCGTGTCCCTTTCGACACGAGCTAAGATGGCTTGATTGAGTTCAACCGCCACGCCCACTGAAGGTATCTAGCGTCTGGCTGCTCAGATCGGTAGTTTTCCGTGGGTTCTCCCAGAAAATCCAACCAAATACCCGAGAAGTACCTTAACATACGTTCCAATTATTCCTTCCTCATTCTTGCCCCTTTAGCTACACCACTCATATCGGGAGACCAGTCGGGGGCTTGTCCCTGCTGGAGGATGCACCTCGAAGGGAAAACACCATAAGTCACGTGTCAGATTTCATGTTTAGCGGGACAGGAACACCGACACGGAAGTTAACATGCACTTACGAGATTATTGACAACAGCACTTAATGCGCCCCGAAACAAATAATCAATAAATGGATTCACGTGTGTCAGATAGCCCGACACGGAAGTTAACATGCACGCGATTATTGTCAACAGCACTTAATGCGCCCGGTAACAAAATAATCAATGAATTCACGCGTGTCAGATAACCCACAGAAAATTGGCAAGAACGCTTTCGGGCTCCAATGAAGTGGAGAAGTCAAGAAAAGGGTAGGAAAGAAACAGTGGAAAAGAATAGAAGACAGGGAAAACGCTGCCCAAGTTGACGTCTCGATAGGTCTAACTTCAACTGCGAACACCACGCGTTAGCGGACAATAAAAAACAATATTTTTTTTAATTTTACAAAATCAAGAAGTAGAGCATGCCGATTGCATATCTTATTGATCTCATTATAAGAACATAATGTAGTCAATCTTACAAAATGTTGGAGTAATTACTAAACTAATCATTATACAGTTTGATTAAAATATCTTACCTTTAATGTGTAACATCTATAAAATATTTCTTGAATTCCTCAATCATATTTTACCAATTAAACAAGTTTGATACTCTGAATAGTACAAGGAAAAGTATCCTCTTTATTAAAAAAATCATTTACAAAACAAACGGAAGATATAACTCAATTTATCTCAATGTGGAACCGCTCGAAAAGAATGGGCTGCAAAAGGTTCATACAAATATTCCATTTTTTGACAAAATCCGAAACGCGCATCAAAAATGGTTTGTATAAGTCCAGAATGCGTAAAGAAAGGTAGCTATAAAAGACAAAAAGTCAGGAATTCCGGAAATAAATTTAAGTACTCGTACGTTCGTGACTCGTCGCTAAGTTGCCAAGTCGCTAAGAGACTAATAGAGTCGCTACTGGTCCATTTATTACATCTATAAAGGCTGCTTGTAGAAATGAATGGAAAATTTAAATAAATATTTGTAAATGCTTACAAAAGATGTATAAAATTGTTGGTCTGTATTTAGAACGTTCAATATTAAATTTACTCTCTCCTATGATTTTCATTTTCATATGTTGGCAGTTTCTAATATAGGTTAAGTTGATTGGGATCCCGCACTTTTCTTTCTTTCTTTCTTTCTTTCTTTCTTTCTTTCTTTCTTTCTTTCTTTCTTTCTTTCTTTCTTCCTTTCTTTCTTTCTTTCTATGTTGAATATCAGTTGATATTGTTTGCAACAAAAGTGAAGTATCGACAAATAAGTGAATTTACAGGGATGTTAGTGTCGTGAAATCACTCTGCCCCAGGCCGTGCAGTATAAGCTCAATCGTGTTGAAAGATGCAATCGCCATCTCCAAATTGCTCTTCAACATTGGAAAGCAAGAAGATGTTTAAAACAACAACGTAGGCTTGTGCCGTGATAGTGCCACACAAAAAAACAAAGGGATGCAAGCTCCCTCCATGAAAAACACAATTGTATTATTACTGCATTTATTAAATTTTATTATCGAATGCTTTGTGAAGTCATAATCTATATTTTGGGAGTCTTTAATACAAACAAAAAATTTTAGGGTGTTTTTTTTAACATCTATCTCTGCTTAACCGTACAAAAGATTTCAGCAACAAGAATATCCCGATAGATCTAATTGATCTCGTCTCTTGAATTTCAAATGGATATTTTTATTTTTGAGAATAGTTTACATGAAACCACAAGGACAACATTTGCGATTTTCTCAAGAGTGGTCTTGATCTTTTGGTCAAATACAGCAGAAGCTACTTTTGTAAAAAAAATTGCACAGCATCGTTTTGCGATAAAACTTTTGAATTTTATAAAACCAAAGTAAATATTTATAATTGTTTTGAACCTGTTCTGCATCTTTAATATTAAAGACACAAATAACACTAGAAATTACGAGCTGTTGTAGTACCACAGTTCTAAAATGTAGTTTTCCATTAGTCTTTGTTAGTAAAAAAGAAGATTTATTGCCGTCTTAAAAGACATTAAAATATATACTTTCAATTAACACAATCGATGTTAGATACCAATGGAGGTCAGAAAGCTTTACCATCGTACATAAATTCAATAGTGCACATTAATGCATGAATAATTTACAATTTAAAATAAAAGCACGAGACCTTCACTTGATATTGTTAAAACCTGTAAAATATTTCTTCAAAGATACAGAAGGTGACTCTTTCTACCCACAAAACATATTTTAGTATTTTAAATATTTTCTTTGTCTAAGCCTAAGTCTAATGCCTAAGATGAAAAGCTGATGCAATAATGCCTGCGATAAAGCAATCTTAAGATATTATCAACAAAATCATTCTAATTTCTACTAAAATCTATAAGTTTTTAATTGTATAAATTCCATAATCTGGAATTACATTTTTATTTTATCGTCCTTAAGAAGTGAACCAAACTTCCTAATAAGTGAAAGATATATAATCGTGAGCCAGAAAACGGCAAATTTTCAGTAAGAGACCTCTTATTGGCGAGTTCTGATGACGACAAAATTGATAAGTCCTGTTTTTATATTAAGTAAATTAATGTCCCTAACACCGAGTGTAGCTAGAGTCTATGTTTTGATGGCCCTCGTTAAAGACAAATTGAATGACGACAAAATGTCTCTCTGTCCGTCCGTCTGTGCTCAACGCTCGCGCCTAAATTAATCAGCCCATTTTCTCCCAAAACGATATTCCCCGATCGATCTGATAGGACTAGAGACTTAAACGAAAATTTTGATTTTAAGTGCACTTTCATGAAGCCTCAAAAATATATCTAAAATTATCTAAAAATGTCACCTTTGTCCCTGGATGGCATCTTTGTCCCTGAATTCATGTTCGTTGATATCTCAATTTTTTGAAAATTGCAAAAGTGCTGTTTTTTGGGCATCGTCCTACAAGTATAATATTAAAGATAGAGATTTTTCTAAATAAAATCAGTTCTTTGAAGACATTTTGAAATAAGGTCATGTTCAATTCTTGAAAAATATGAGTAGTTTTCGTCTAATATTGCGCAAAATAAAGGCAATTTTTTCGGTAAACTCTCTGATTTTCGAAAATTGTATACATTTTTGTGTTGGAAATATTAGGTTTAGACAATTGCATTTTTAAGCGTCCGCCGCAGTTCAAACCTAACCTTTTTTTGTAGCATAGTGGTATGTGTAACGGCCAGTTAAATCGGAGTACCGAAGTTGGAGTCTCGGTGCGGAAAAATAATTTTTGCTGGCGCGAAACACTTTTGCATGTTTATGTAGTAGTCTTGTATAATATAGCTGAGTAGTTCAAAATTTTCTAATACAGTATGTGTTGTTGGAGAAACACCATCTGGTCTAAGTAAATACATTTCTGACTGAAGAAGTGTTTTTGGCTAGCCAAAAAGTGCATATAAAAAGGCAACAGTTTCATTTTATATTCTCCAATATATTTCCTCACATTTATTATTCCATTTGATATTCTCCTCTGCAAAAGATGCGAATAGGTTATTTTAATTTTTTTTTTGTAAAATTCTTAGTTTTACTCTTCAATACATAATTTGTATACATAAAGTAAAGAGTGAAACGTGAATAGAAGGGATATTCATGAATGTGCTCATACTTATGTTATCGACTTCCTAATCTGAAGGAAATGATGAAAACTTGTCAGTTCTCGGTTCATTAACTTCTTCATTGATACTACTTAAAGGAGACAAAGAAATTAAATCATTTACTTTTATTTCCATATAAATTGCAAAATTCTCTAAGAATTTAATATTTGTCTATGTAATATAGTATTATATCTACACGGTGATGCGATAACTGTCTAATTGTAGCTGTATATTTCTTTCATGTTCAAATGTATAAAAACTAATGGTGCTACAAATGGCACAGACTTTCTCATATTAGCTTTCTATTTTCATTGGACTGGGCTATATATTCTCACTTGCACAATCCTCTTGCCAGCTGTCATCCATCGACGCCTAAAGTACATTGTTTTGAAATAGTCACAACTTTTTGATTTTCTATTAAAAGAACCGAACTATTATTTTTAAAATATTATAGAAGAGTAAAACAGTAAAAAGAAGACATTTTCATTTTAAAAATTGGAGCCGTTTTTATGAAAATTGTGTTTAAGCGTTACTGTGAATGCGAAATTTGAACCTCTTTTCACAGAAAACTAGTTTCAAGTTTTCGGAAACTTTTATATGACGTTATTTAAAGCACCTCGAGTAACAAATGCAATAATGTTTACAAATTCCTAGAAATGGAAATATTAAAGGCATGAAAGATATTCACACAAAGTTACATTTGTGTACGTTTTGAAAAAAAGCAAGTATACAGCAAAATTAATTACATGTCATTACATTACTGCAGTTAGCATTATTCATTGAAAAAGTTTGGAGCTATTTTTGTAAAAATTAGGAGCCGATTTTGAGCAGATATTGTTTTTGTTACCTTTAAGATGACATGTAATTAATTACTTTACTATTACTTTAAACCTATTAAAAGTTACAAAAAATGTACATGACCATAAAAAACTAATAATGGAGATAAAATGTTATTTGAAGGAAAAATCTCCATGTTGTAAATGTAGGAAGTTGCCGATCAAATCCATATTTTTCCCAATTTTTGAAAATTCAGAATAAACCGCTAAAAACAGACCTATGCCACTTTTATATGTGTATTTCACTTTCTTAGTACAATAAACGTAAAGAAAAATTTGGAGCCATTTTTGCCAAATTTTGAAAATGTCCCAAGGGTTTCATGTAAAGTACCCAAAAAATTAAGTTTTAAAATTATTTGAGCTTTTTTTAAGAAAATCTAGTTTTTTGTAATTTTTTAAAATTGCACATATTGCTCCCAATATTGCGCGAAAACTACGAAAATGTGCAGAAAAATGACCTGTACATGACCTTAGTGAAAGTACTAACAATGGAGAAAAAATTGTATTTGAAGGAAAAATCATAACATCAATTTTATAGCTGTAGGAAGACGCCGTACCAAATTCAAACTATTGCAATTTTCACAAATTCCAAGTTGATCGTGAAAATCGGATCTATGCCACCTTTATAAGTGTATTTTATTCTGTTATTACAAGAAATTTAAAGAAACAATTTGAAGATGTTTTTGAGAAAAGTTTGAAAGTGTCCGGGGGCTTCATGTCAAGTACCTCCAAATTTTGAAGAAAAGTTTTCAAAATTGCGGCACCTCGAACCATATCAACTGCGAAATATTCATTTTGAAAAATATCATACGTAAGGTTTACGCACTACTGGTGTTCACAGACTGATAGACGGACGGACACACAGACGGACGTTTTGCCGACAATTGGTTTTTTGGTATTAAGGATCCAAGAAACCGGGATTCTGGTTACAGCATGTATTAGAGGACATTTTTCTGAATTTAGCAACTGCATTTATCCACTTTTTCGTTTTCATGGCGTGGCAATGAATGTTTTTCTGCCAAAAATTCCGCCGTTTTTCGCGCAGCATTATATAACATCCCCTGTAAAATAAGTAATAAAGAATTCTATCGAATTTTATCATTAGTTAACCATTCATTACTAGAAGTGAACAATTAGTTAATAGAACAACTGGAAAGGAAAGAAAGAGGAAATAACTGCGACAGGAAGGCATTAATTCAGTCGAAGAACACGACTAAATACATTGATTAGATAAGAACGTACCTCTATAAAACAATACGTTACTAAAATGTCCTAGTGAAACTACCAAAGCACGTCATAAAAGAGATAAATGGACGTGTAAGATAAAATAGTTTTCCCCTTCCTATATTGTTTATGAGATACGGCAATTAAATTCAACATGATACTTTTATGATATTTGGAAAGAAACGTTTCATTCTAATTATATACTGCTATTTCTTTTTACTATGGCGCCTTACGAAGTTCGTCGTAAGATGGGAAAGTCATGTAATTGTGCACCGAAAAACGGTGAATTTTTGCCAGAAAAACTCTTATTGCCGGAGTCTGGTAACGAAAATATGGATAAATATTGTAGATAAATTTAGAAAAAATTCTCTAGCACGTCGTGTAGCCAGAATATATTTTAATGGATCTTAATACCGAAAAATCGACTGACGGCAAAAATCTGTTTATTCGTCCGTTCGTCCGGATTTGATCAACATTAGGGCCTAAACCGTTCTGCCGAGTTTCTTCAAAACTAGCATACCCGTGAGTGAACTCTCGCGTGTTAATACCCACCCTTTTCATTAAGAATGATAGTTATTATTGAAACGTGTTTATTAGTTAAAAATGTATAAATGTAAATTCGTACTTACACAATGTCAAACAAAAATAAAAACAATGCAATTGATGTTCGAAACAAATATTCAATAAAGGTTTCTTTGGCATTGTATAGATATGTTCTTCGAACAATTCACAATTCCTTAAAAACAACATTTGAAACAATTATTCAATCTTCCTTGACACCTTCACTTTCCTTGGCAGCCACAAAAATATTAGGAAAGGTATTTATTCTTGAGAAAGACCAGTAAAGTTTTCCATGCGAAAATACAGAATCTGGCAAGAAGAATCCTATTCTTTCCAATAGTATTTAACTTTCCTGGATATGTTATGAGGAACAGGCGGAGTTTTGGAGGGACAGGGAACCAGCTTGCTGGAGTGCGAAAATTGACAAATTATTTCTTTCCTAAAAAGTATTGGATTATTCTCTGCGTTCTTACGTACCTCAAGAAAAGCAATTCCACGCCAAAAATAATAAAACTAATATGTTCACCTTTGAGTAATAAATACCATTTCTTGCCATTAGCAATAAATCAGTACGTTTAGGCTTTATTTTGGTACATGGGAATGTCGCTGAAACGATGATTACGTATTGAACATCTTAGCGAACCGACACCTTAAATTTAATATTAAAAGGTGTATTATTTACAATATGAGTTTATAGCTGGGCATTGATGTACAGACTTTCAGATATCGTCAACATTTATATCGTACATCTGGATTGTGATCGTTGGCACTTGTTGACTGCGCTATTCTTTCTATAATTTTAAATTCGGTTGCTTTTTTTTATGTTTATTCGCGTAGTATTGTATGCAAGAGCGTTTCGATTTTTGTTTATTTATTTCAAGCTATTTTACTTTAGTTTAGTTTGTTCTTTGTGTTCCCATCTAAGAGAGAAAGTTGGTATCAAAAAGTATTTGTTTGTTTAAAAATACATGAAGGTAACTTCCAATTAACGAACACAATATCAAAAAAATTAGCAATTGATGTTGAAAAGAAATGTTCACTAAAGATTTATTCAAAATTATAGGGAGTTTTTTGTACAAATTGACAACACTTCCTTAAAAATATTTGAAGTAATTATTTAATATTCTTTGACAGTTAGCTTTTTGCTTTTTGTGACAGTCACAAAAATATGAAAAAAATATTTTTACTCTTGAGAAAGCTACATGACTGAACGCGACTCGAAAGTTTCACCGAATCACTGTTGATAACGAAAATACTGGTACAGGTAAAACACAATCCAAACCTAACAAGACACGTCTTCACTCTTCACCGTACACCCGCATCCCTCCATAACTACGTACACAGCACTTGTAGACCTTGACAAAAGGTTAAATTAATGTTTTGACTACACGTATAAGAAACAATCTTCATCATATCAAGCAACTATTAAATGTAGTAGTTCAAGTTGTTGCTGCGAGAGCGTATCATAAATTAATAATTATGCAAATAAACCTCGTTAGTCTGTACAAACCACGGTGTTCACAGAAAAACGTAAATATTCTAAGATAGAGGAATCTAAGCATTCTAAGCGTGACGTCACAAAGATGGCTAACATCACCAAGAGTTGAAATATAGGTGTCATTGGTAGTATCGATAGGTTACCGAACCAAGAAAAATTCAATAGAATGCCCAAGAATATTTCATCATGTAGATTAAAGTGAATTAAACGTTTATTTGAGCTCTTTAAGATCATTTTTTTTAGTTTTAAGGCCCTAGAACGCTTCGTTTAGGAGTTATTTAACAATATAACTGACTGAGTGCTGCGGGTTGCATTCGTCATGAATATATAGATGCTAAAATAAATCCTTCATATTTTTTAAGTGAAGGAGCACTTTGTCACGTCTCCGTGAAATAATCTTTCTTTACATACCTAATTTAGTCACCTCATCAAGATCAGTTGGGTGTGAGAGCCGCAAGAGGAATGCATACTGCTGAAATAATATAGGAGACAATTGATATTCCCAATTGACCTGAATGAACTCGTGGCTTTGGGAGTTTCAAACAATTTTTTTAAAGGTTCTGCACATGAAGCCTCGAAAATGTCAAAATTTTCCCAAAAACACATCCAAATTTTCTGATCAAAATTTGTCTTCAGATAGCGTAAATAACGCTTAAGACAATCGTGGTGATCTCATGTTCGGTTAAATCAAAGAACCGAATAAATCAAAGAATGGCGTGTACGTACTCAGCACTGCAGATCGAAAGGTCGCCTGTTCGAGTCTCGCACAGGGATTTTAATTTGATAAATGTGTTGTTGCAGAAAACTATTGAGAATTCGATAAACACTATTGAAAGTCATTTGAAGCACTACTACTCACAAATACAATGAAAACAGATAAATAAACCGGCCGTGTCTGTATGTGCGTTTCAAATTTGCTACTTATAAACATTTTTCACATCTCTTACTTGATTTCTAACAGATATGACACGTCAAATCAAAGTTTGTTTGTCTCTTCATCTGTATGAACCGATTTAACTAAATACTACTTATTCTATCATCACGAAATTTAAATATATGTTAGACACTGCCCATGTGACCAACTCAGTTGTCCTTTTACCGTCATATCCCGGAATATTATTACTTCTCGCACTTACAAAGGCTCTTGTCATACGGCGGTTCTGTGACGCGGTTGCATTGGCGGAAATAAGTTGTTGTTAGTTGAAAACACTTTTGCAAGTTTATGTAGTAGGACTATAATATAGCTGAGCAGTTAAATATGATGCGAGAAAGAATGTGCTTTTGAATACCACTAGTCCATTTATTTTGAATGCAATAAATGAAATTGCAGAGGACTTTCGTAAACTAAACTCTTCCTACGTCCTGATAAATTATATACGACTATTACATATGATTAGTGAAATTAATTCATAGATTAAATTCTATAAAACCGAATTCACATAAGTGTTTCAACTATTAAACATAGTTAAATCCGACCAAAGCGTTCTGGTTCCTGTTCATACGAGTTAAGAACAGAAGAGCAAATATGAAATTAAATGTGTTACTTCAATGCATGAAACCGGAAGCTTTTACTCTTCGCTAGTTTTCTATCGATCTTGAGGTCGACGACCTACGAATTATTTTTTCCACTGTGTTAATGCGCAAGATCATGTACAGATGTAAAGTTCTGCGTCGAGAGAGATCTAGGGCAAGGACGACATGATGGAAGTATCCCTGCCCAAGGAAAAAAGATCAATCAAGGGTCAAAAGATTCATTGATAAAAAGGACTGCCTTTTAGAATTAAAGCATCCGCACTAGGAAATTTACCACTTAAAAAGGAAAGAAAGATCTCGCGATATATTCAATTTTCTTCAATTAAATGTTTCTAAGAATAATGGTAAAACAAAGTTACAATCTTGACAAATATTTAACCTTTTAGAACACACATTTTAAATGTGTTGCATGTTAAGGTAAACTAAACGAATTCTATAAAATACTAGTAAAACTCAGGCAAACAAAATAGAGTATTATGTCTATAAAAAGACTAGCTTTGTGTGGCGCTTTAAACAGTTTAAATAGTCTTTTTGTCTTTTTTGTATGTGAATTCACATTAAAATTAACCTATATTGAGTTGATTGGCACATCCCTCCATCAGCATAGTACATGAAAAAGTGTCGATTAGAGCTTAAAATTAAACATTAGGATTAGTTACTATTCGAGCCATTTGTTATTTCAGATTACGGCACTCTCAAACACATGTATGAATGGCTTTGGAGAATCGCATACGTCCATCCCAAAGCGTCTTAAAGGCTTGCTCTAATGATGGAAGTATTCCTTTCTTCGTATCGAGATGGTTATGTGGAATGGTTAAGAGGAATGTGAATATAAAGAAGAAAATATATTCAAATCTTGAAGGAAATAAATCGTGATTAATTTTATTCGCACAAATTACTTATCGCTCACGAATTTAACTTTTATCTTTCTTATCTTGCTAATATATTAATTTACAATATTATAATCAATCCGATGAATGAAGTAAAGATTTATGCGTTGGCGGAAAAATTTGTAATTTACAGCGTTTTCTCAAAGTACCTTGGAATTCACAATAATTGTTTAATATTGTTTCATTGCTGCCCTGTTTCATTCAAAATTACATTAAAAGTATTCATATTTTCGAAAACTTGAACATTAACTTATTTGCTGATTTGTTTTGATGAAGAGATTTCATTAAGAAAAAATATCTTCAATATCATAGATGTAAGAAGACACCGAAAAAATTGTAGACTTTCGCAGTTTTCAAATTCCTGATAATTTAACAAAAATGTGATCTACAAAATTTTGGAGCTGCTTTAAGAAAAAAATACTTTAACATTTTTTATATTGCTGATGTTTCATGCTCAATTAACAGAAAATGGCTAATATTTTCGAAAAATTACACATTAGCTTATTTGAAAATCTGGTTTCGCTTGTCAGATTTCATTAAGGAAAAATGTCTTTCTTCATTATTGCAGTTGCAGGAAGACGACAAAAAAATTAAGTCTTGCAATTACAAATTAGTGGTGCTACAGAACGACACACACTTTCTCGTACTAGTTAGTTTTCTAATTTCTTTAGTAAGAGCTAACTTTTCGATTTTGTCTCACCCTCTCCCCAGCAGCAATCTACCGCCGCCCAAAGTATTTTTTTCACATTTGCTCATTTTTTACTTCTCCAATGGTAGAACTGATGACTAACAATATTATATACCATTAAAACCTCGCCCTATATGCCAATTTTTTTCAAAGTGCAGTAGTTTTTGAGCAAATGACAATAAATAGCAAATTTTGTAAAACATATTTTGTCAGAGACAAACATCTCTATCTTCAATTTTGTAGTTTTAATTTTTTTACTATTTTCGAAAAATTGGGGATGTCAACGAAAATGAGACCTGCACTATTCTCTTAAATGTCTTTTGCACTATTAAACAACAAACATTCAATCAAAAAATTGGGACACATTTTTTTTGGAAATTTTGACAATGTCCCAGGAGTTTCATGTAAAGTACCCCCAAAATTAAAATTTTGGATTCAAATTGTAGGGTCCGTGACATCAGCTAGAACGATTGGGAATTTTAATTTTGGAGAAAATCAGCTGAACGGTTTATGCACTAGCGTTGTGCACAGACGGACCAACGTTTGGCCATTTTTCGGTATCAAAGACGCACAAAACAGATTCTGGCTACACCTCGTGTTAGAGGAATGTTTTCTAAAATTACCAAATGGATTTATCTACCAGGGCCCGGCAATAAGAGTTTTTGTGTCGAAAATTCTCCATGCCGCATGATTACAATACAATGATCTTCCTACGTAAGGGCGAGAAAGTAAAAAAAATGCCTCTGCGTAATTGTTGAAAACCCAAAAGATTACATCAAAGTGAATTTATGTACGTTGTATAGTTCATTTAGCACTATCCGTTCAAAAACTTTAAAGAAAAATTTTGGGGCCGTTTTCCATAAAATAGAGTTTGAACATTTCTGAAAATCCGTAATTTGGAGCACAATTTCACACATTACTTTTGAGTTTTGGAGTAACTTTATTCAAAGCACATCTACTCATAAATGCAATAACGTATACAAATTGCCGATAATGTAAGAGAGATGTCAAAAAATTACAGTAGTGTAATTTTTGAAAAAAAAATAAAGAATATAGCAAAATAGCATATATGGACTTGTATGTGTGTTAATAAAGTAAATCTAGCACTACCCCTACCAAAAGTTTAGAGGAAAAAATTGAAGCCGTTTTTGAGAAATTCTTGTTTTTTATATTTTTTTATATTGCACATATTTCACTCAATACTGCGCGAAACCGACTAAAATTTTCAAGAAAATATTCTTGACAGAACAAATTATGGAGAAAAAATTTCATTTGAAGAATAAATCGCTATCTTTAATTTTGTTTTGTAGGAAATAGCCGAAAAAATGGTCGAACAAAATCAAAAATTCAGAACTGTGAATATCAGACCTATGCCACCATCAGTATGTACTGTCACCCTTTTCTTGCCAGAAATTTAAAGAAAAATGTGGAGCCATTCATGAGAAAATTTTGAAAATGTCCTCTGGGCAACATGTAAAGCAGCCCAAATTTAAGAAAGTTATTCAAAATTGCTGAACTTCGAGTGAGGCCAGATCGACCGCGAAGTATTCAGTTTGGGAAAAGTCTTATGCATAATTTAGGCACTAGTGTTGTTCACAAGCGATAGACGAATGGATGGACGGACGGATGTTTTGGAAAAATATTTTTTCGGCGTCAAAAACACAGTATTTTTAAACTCTGACTACATATCGTGTTAGAGGGATTTTACTACCTTTTATAATAGGATTTATTCATTTTTTTCTGTGGTAGGGCCCCACGAAAAAGAAAAAAAAGTTCTAAAAATCGCTGTTTTTTGCCGCAGTATTACATTTTTCTCTGCAGTACATGTATTACTCCGAATATACATACGAATATGAGAAAGTAAAACTAGCTCGTGGGTCTTCGAACGCCACAAGATGTTATTTAATGTCTAGTAACCTCCAAAGGCACTTGATATGTCTACAAATATGTTCAATGCAATCGAATAATGGATAAAGAAATCAGAAAAAGCAGTGCGTCGCCAATGTGGGTCGTTAACAGTGATGTGGTGCAGCGCAATTCAGCCAATAGCAATGAAATAGTTAAATTGTTCGAAGCAAGCTTCTTAAAGAAGATATTTCAAGCTTTAATCTTGCCAAAATTAAAAGTATTTTGGATAAAAATTTACGAAGCTACGTCCATTTTAAAAGTGTCTTTATGGTATAGGCGATATTCTGACTAATGTAGCACATTGTTATGTAATGTAATAGTTGAATAACTAATAGGGTAAATAAACTCAATTAAAATGGCTTTAATTTCTGATAATGTCCCCTGAAGTATTTTCTCTATAGATGTTGCCTGAGAAATGACTCTGATGAAGAGACGATCTTTGAAGTTAGTTCTAAACCCGAGTGGTCATTTCTGAAGAACACGAGTCATTGTTTGCAAAAAAGTCCATGGTGTGATGTATATCTCCTTGCTTATCGACCTGCCAGTACGTTGGGTCGTAAACTGGCCTGTTCTTCCTGATCCAAATCGGGAAGCGGCGGCGACGCGGCAGGCGCCAGGTCACACGAAGCGTCTAGTAACGATGCACGCGACTGCAGCGGCCCTCTACCCCTCGGAATAGTTCACAACCACTAAGTGCGTGTTCGCCCCCGGGTCTATCGACCTGCACAGTAGGCGCCGAGAGATTCTCTGGGACCGTTGTCATAGAAAGGACTGACATCGCCTTTGGCAGTCTTCTTCTTCTTCCTTTAAAGCATATGCAGTTTTGTCTTTGACACCAGGAGATTTTTTCTAAGTCAGTGGAAGAACGGGCCATTTGAGAGTGAGTGGTCAGCCTATTGGTCATTACTAAGAATCGGGAATGGAAACAGGATAAGGAAGAAAGAATCGTGCAAGGTTTGTGGTCCGTATTCTAGGGCGCTATTTGTCAGGAAGTGATCATGGACACTGCAGTCGATCAACGAATTCGATTCAGGCGGACGTCACAAACTTAATGATAGACTCACATACACAAACGCACACGCAAAATCGTAAATTTCCTGTTTCTGGCTGAAATCGATCAGGTAGAGTTTATTTATATATGATTACTTTCTAATTTATTGCAGAAGCATAAACCTGAGCTCAACACGGTCCTGTTTTATTACATAGTACTAAAGTGGGAGGTAGCTTAAGACCCTATTTTAGTACTTATACCATTGTTTTACGTACAGGGAACAAATTCCACAATTACCCTCAGGGCATACACTGTTGTCACTACACTTATTCTGACCAGGAGGTCCTCAGGTAAGAATCAGTGGCAGGATTTTAGGTACTAGTCAGTTAAGTCACATTCGCTGTCTAGAAGAGAATTCTAGCGGTCGGCGGTTCTTATCTCTGCTCAGATCGACACCACACGAATGCCGGAGTAGTACCCTAACAAACGGGCAAAGGACCGAGCACGATCTTTCCTTCTTCTTACTTTTTTCTATCCTTTCCCCTTACTCACACACATTTACTCTCATATGAACGCACATGTACACTACCACTCTTGTCGAGAGCTTAAAGCTGGTTCCATCTGGGGTGGGGCCACGCTGGTCAGACATATCTTGTTGGATAAAATCCCACAAGCGGGCACCGTATCTCGCCATCCAAAGGGGGAAATCACCACCGTCTCCCGCGCTTAATTTTTTAATCACTACACTTACGGGATCAACGACCCTAGCCGTTCACCGCTCGAAATCACTAATCAATCAATCAGAAATATACACAAAACTAGTGGTGCCACAGAATGGCACAGACCTCCCCGTATTAGTTTTCTATTTCCTATGGAGCTGTTTTTAATGTATAGGCGCTTTAGCCCTACAGTAAATTCGAAATTTGAAGCACATTTTCACATAAAAAATTTTTGTGTTCGAAAAATGAATTTAAAGTCATTTGAAGCACTTTAACTCACAAATATAACAGTGTTTACAAGTAGCTGGAAATATGAATATTTCCGGCGTAAGAGATCTTCAAAAAAATACATTTGTATAATTTTTGAAAATGCAAGAAAATACCCCGAAGTGAACTTGATTTCGTACTAAAGAGTACAATTAGCACTATCCGTTCGAAGGGTTTGAAGAAAAAATGTAGCCGTTTTTGAGAAACTGGGGTTGAACATTTCTGAAAATGTGGAATTTTGAGCTACTTTTCACAGAAAACGGTTAATTTTTCGAGAAACTTTATATGACATTATTTAAAGCACATGTACCTATAAATATAATAATATAAACAAATCGCGCATCTATGGTTGACCAGGGCCTCCTTCTTACGGCTTCTTCGGGGAAAATTCCTCGGTGAAGGGCATCTTGGCGGTCTCCGAACATCTGGTGCGAGTAGCCCTCACGGCGCATCTCGGCCCTGCACTATTACACAGAATGTCCCGTTTAACTTCACAAATCGATATACCTCAAAAACTACGCATTGTACAAAACAGCCTCAGACAAAAAATCAATATCTTCATGGAGGACGTCAGTTTAACCTAAAATCAAATATTCACTTCACCCTTTAGCGTGAGGCGAGGAGCAACTTTGAAATTTGAAATGGAAACTCCTCATTTTTATTTAAGATTCTGATTCTACCAAAAAAATAAATGAGTTTTGTCTAAAATATTATTTTTGATTCGTGATAGATGGAGCTTTAATTTAAAAAATAAGATTATTTGCAATTCTCGAGATATTATTCTTTGGATTGAAAAATTAAGAAACACCTTTCAATAATTTTAAAAAACATCTATCTAAAGATAACAGTTAAGCTTTTGTCACTACTCCCAGGGAGTGGGGTAGGTGATAACTTTCAAATCTCATAACGGAATCTCAATTTTTGCGTTAAAATATTAGATTTAAAGTATGTTTTTTTCATTCGTGATTCGTAAGCGTTGAAGTTTTTTAACAAACTTCTTTTAGCCTTACCCCGGATCAACGACAGTAGTAGTTGTCCGTTCCCTTCGGGGTAGTGTTTTAGGTGAGTTCATTCGTCTCTCACTACAGGGTGCAATATTTTAATAAAATTCAACGCTTAGTTAGCGTTGATTGAATCATGAATGAAAAAACTGCATATTAAATATAATTCTTTAAGGAAAAAATGGGGGATCCCGTTTGAATTTTGGAAGTTGCCACCAATCCCACTCCCATGAGAATGGGAGTTTAACTGTTACCGTTAAGAAAGTTTTTTAAAAATATTGAAGAGGTGTTTCTTTATTTTTTAATCCAAAATGTAATTTCTAGAGAATTGCAAAAAACATATTTTTGAGATCACAGCGCCATCTCTCATGAATTAAAAAAATCTTTTAGACAAATATTATGTTTTTTTAGAGAGAGGCTGGGCTTGCTGGCGATACTCCGCTCTTGACCGCTGTCCTCAGAGCTCTTCTGTCAGTGTACCCCATTACAGGGGACATCTCTAGCATTTAGTGGAATATGCCTATAGGCATTGGCCTACCCCACCAGGACCCCCTACAAGGGAAATAAAACTGCCTCTTTATGCATGGGGGGCCTTTAATGTGCTTTGCAATTATGTATCTAAGAACCTCAATGACATTTGATCCTACAGTTACTATGAGTAGGAACAATAGAAACCAAGTTAAAACAGAACAATATCTTACAATTAAATACCTTTACACAAATGTTATAGAATAAGGTATTTAATAAACGTCGCAATTAACACAATGGTTCATTCTTTCCTGTAATATTTATATTGAGAAAATTGTTTTATAAAAAAGAAGTATATTTTTTCAAGTTTTCTTACTTTTCGGTTCCCTGGCAGTTTAATTGAAATAAGACTTGGAGAATATCATATTCAAATAATCATATTCAAATAATCATATTCAAAACATATTCAAATTTTCTATGAGAAACAATGTGCTGTTTTTGAGAAGAAGTTGTTTGAGAAATTTTTTTAAAAATAACTTTCATTCGTGACAGATCAATCTAGGATTATGTATATTCGGTAAATCGTGTGTATGGATTATGCCTTTACGACTTAATAGACGAATAGAGAGACAAACGGATGCTTAAAAAAGCATTTTATTCGAGAACAGAGGACTCCAAAATGTCTTTTAAGTTAAATTCTCGACATTGAGTTCCTCAGCATTACATATATTTCTCTGTTACAATCTAACGAGTCTCGGTAAAAAGAACTCGGTTGTACTAAACGTTCAGTTTAACTAAACCAAAGACTCTGGTCCCAATCAATATACATTTTAGATTGAGGGGATTCGGTTAAATAAACTCTCCACACTAGATACATAGGAAATTCTAATACTTCGCATCATGACTGCAAATTCCAATATTCTGACAGGGGATTTCATGAGTACACACCGTCATATGGTTCGGCTTATATATGGTAATTCTGCCGATCCTATCGACTTCATCTACACCAATTGCGAGATGTAAACTAGTAAAACTCATAATTGGCTAGGGAATAGTAAATACTTCGGGGCTTCCAAAGTATACGAAAAGGAGGGCGATTACGAAAAGAGAGATGAAGAAAATATTTCAATAGTGTAAGAGTAATTCAAGTGTTTATTAACAACACTAAGACACAGCACGCCAGGAACATCTCTCGCAGTGGCGCCTTGCTGGTGAAAGTGTTAGCACAAGAAATTATGTTGGTAGCACGAGCTGGAACTTCTAACAAAAGAAAACGTAAATAGTGAACTAACTACAAACAAAACAAATGCTGGAATTGTTGTCCTCTTCACTTGTTTCCCAGCGATCTGGGTACTATCAACTTAAATGCAATTTTTAATATAAAGCTCTGACTCGCTTCAGGGCGGAGAGACTTTCCTGATGCACTATATTTCGAATGGGAACAATGTAGAATTAAATGCTGAGAAAGTACGGAGAATGGACATTTCAAAATATCAATAAAATCTGTTTACAGAAAACAGTAAAAAAAAGTATTATTTCAATGCGAAATGAAGATATCGACATTTTGAATTTGCGGGTCATACGCTCCCCGAATTTACACCCGGGTAACAATTAGTCTCTTCTAGGACCCGTTTCGTTACATTATGCGGGTGATAGGCCATGACCCCATCTCGGTGCTTGTATTGTTCTAGGTGTAGGGAGCCAGTTACTAAATTACACACACTGCAAGATCGCATAGAGATCATCGCATCACACAGTCAATGCAAAGAATGTTGAAAGGATTAAATTATTGGTGTGATTCTCAAGGGGTTGAGAAAGCACTCCTACAAAAAACAACTGAAAATATTCACCCTTTACGCCTGTTTTTGGAACTCACAGTCTCAGTGTCTAGAATTCATTTGCCCATATCTCCTGACCTGGGAGGTCGAATTGACTTGTACTATTACTAAATATGTTATAGTTATGTGTTAATAAGTTGACAAAATAATATAAGTAAATCTGAACTTTCTGATGCGCGATCTGTTGCCTAAATCGTGCTTTACAATATTGAATCAGTGTAATATATCGACATTTGACATCAGAAGTTAGCGCAGAATAATGTAAAGAAAGTTGCGTTAGCTTTAAAATCTATCAACATCACTTATAGTAATGAACCTCGAAAGTGTTATAGAATAATGTTTTTATCAAACTTCTCAATTAACTCTGTGATTCAATTTGCATTCCAGTAATATTTATATTCAGAGAATAGGATTTAATAAAACAATTATTTATTTTATGGAAAATGTAAAATAATAATTTATTTTACATTTTCTACATTTATCTATCCCATAATAGTGTATTAGACATGAAACGTTCAGAATATTATGAAACAGCAAAACATCTTTACGTGTGGACAATTTTGTTCCAAAATATTGAGGTTTTTTTTTTTGTTGTTGAGAAAATGTTGTTTGAGACTTACTGAAAATGCGCAATTTTGATATCATTTACACACAAAAATTGAGATTTCAAGAAACTTTACATGAAATTATTAGTATTTGGTACAGAAATACAATAAACTATAAAATTCACCTTTTATGTAAATTTCCGACGTGAAAGATATTTCAAAACAACTTAATATTATATATCTTGTGAAAAAATCAAAATATCGTTTAGGTCAGGTTATTCAGTTAACTTTGCTCTAAGGGTTCAGAACCGATAAATCAAAAATTTGTAACCGTTTTTTAGAAACTATTGTCCACATATTTATTTAATATTTCGTACTTCACTGAAAGTTATGCACAAAATAGACACATTTTCAAAAAACGTAAAGCATTAAACATGAAGTAAAAATTCACTTGAAAAATCTACCTTTAATAACGTTGTTGAAAGAGGAAAGCATATGCAACAAGCATTGCCATGTTGTGGTCACGTGGTTCGTGGCGTAAACTAGTGCAGCGTACGAACGAGCTGAAATCGGTGCGCCGGGGTAGTCCACCCATTTTTTCCAACCATGCTGCTGATGTAGCCACGTGAAGATTTAGAAGACAAAGAAAGCTGGAAATAACGCCAAGACAAGTGACACATCTTTCTTGAAATATTTAGTGTTGACAGAAAGATTCTATCAGATTCAGGGTCCCTGGAAATCCATTAACTTATGGCTCTTGGAAATATTGTTCCATTTTCAGGGGGGTTAAAATAAGTCAAATTTGTTTAGAATACGTCGGTGACATCACAAATTACCAGCTAAATTTCTCTTACCACTAAAGGCAGCCATGTCGTTGCTTTCATGCACTTTCCAAACTGATGAGACGAATTAAAGTCGAAACAGAAATTGGAAAAGATAACATAAGCTTATAGCCTCATAAATACAGTTGATTAAATTTTCTTTTCCATAACGTTTGTTTATGTGAAGTGAGATAGTGAATGAGTGATAAAATTTTGCCATTAGCCTTACTTCAAAGTGAGAAAATAATAACCATTGATAGAATAGTTTGATGTAAATATTATACGTAAAATAACTTGGCAACCATTTTATATTTTCAAAAGTGCATTACTTACACTCTTAGAAGAACGACGTACAAGACAATATTTCGTTAGAACTTATATTTACTACAAAGATTGAAATTAGTGGATTGGTCTGTCAAGAAATTCGAGACATTTTTATGTTGACCAATAGTATATTCATCAAGGACAATATTGGTCTCATGCAATATTACGAATATGATTCGCTCCTTGTTTCACACCTCATTTGGCCTCGTAAACATCAACTCATGATTAATAGCCATTATTGTACGATCACTGAAGAACTACTATTGTTACTTTCATTCGTGTGTCATAATAAATGCTACACGTTCTCCGCAAATTAGGTGGTTCTAGATAAATTCAGAATCACCAAGATGTATATTTTTGAACATGTTTACAGCAAGTGCACATGACCGGACAAGTGAAAAGGAAAGGAGAAAATCGAACACCAGGAAGACCTTCAAATCTGCTTTGTCCACAACGTGTGCTCCGTGCAAGATCAATATTTCCTTTCCGGAGCGCAGTGGCGGCATTTGCGGCCTTCGCTGAGTAGGCGCCCGACGAGCGCCGCCCATGTGCCAATGACAGGAGAAGGCGTACGTGTCCGAACAATTGGCACTTACCATAAACATTGCCTCTGACGCTCCTGGATAGTGTGAAGGGGTCGGGATATTTCTATAATATCTGTAAGGGTAGAAACAGACAGTGTTCGACGCGATGCGTATTAATTTGTGAGACTTTGAAATAGAAAACTTTAAGGTGAATGCTAAGTGAGTTGAGATGAGACTTGTGTTTATGGAGATACGAGAGAGGAAAATGCATGAACTCTAATAGATTAATTTTATCTGTATAGTTCTTCTAAACATCGTCTGTGCTATTTCTTCCCACATCTTGTTAATAAGACCTTTACTAATAGCATGTTTGAATGTAGACCGCCAAATGTGTGTTCTAGAATAAAATCATTTATTCGCAGTTCCCCATTTATGAAACTGGTAAAATACTACTTGATGAATGTCGCAACACACGAATTTTCGTACGAAAACAAAACAACAACTGTTCCAAAAATCAGCACATTGTATGCGCAAGCTCGTAGCCCTATATTGTTGTGTACTTACCATCTCCCGCTGCCCGTCTTAGTAGTCTGTAAGTCCGGATATTGCATGGTTTGTGAACACACTTCTTGCTGCATTCCATACACACATTGTAGTTCTACGAACATAAGCGGATCATTTATGCTTTGGCTAATGTCCAATCCTAGCTAATTCGTGAATTAGCCGGTTAATATTTATTTTATTTAACATGGACGTGTAAGTAAAAAAGCAAACATAGACAGCTTCGTAGCATTCATAGAACTTCAGCCAGATAAAGTGCATATTAGTTAACTTAAGGTGGCTAGAGAAGGTTTGTATGTCACGGTGCAGAAGAATATGATGTTATTTAATAAACAGAACTGGTGGAGGGAAGTTTCTAACGCTATTGAGAGGCAAGGTGTTAGTTTCGATTCCACTGAGCCAGTTATAAACTTCTATTTGCAGGATACTACTTACTTAACCTAACCTAATGCCTTGCTACTCATTTCCGAGTTGGAGTGGTGCATCGCCGACTATCGGCGAATGCGATTTAAACAAAACAGCCTTCGGTGTGTGTGTGTGTGTAGTACGCAATGTCCAATGCATTGTCACGCCAAAATACTTCTCACATACACGACGCGTTACACACAGACAATCTGCTACTTACAACTCTTACACTCTGCAATCTTACTAAGGTTGCGCCCTGAGGCTAATGCCCACAATAGCCATATGGTGACCAAAATTATGCGTTTATCTAAATTCAAATAGCTTTATTCAAACTGTCAGGCTATTGTGCGAATTAACCGTTTAATTACATAATTAGGCAAATTTTAGGATTAACTGTAACGAGTGCGCCGTTCGGATAATTTTTGTTTCTGAGTAAAATCTGCTATGTTTTTGTTTGTGTTATTTTTTATGTTTATGTTATTTGTTTATTTTGGACATGGCAAACGATGGTTACCATTAACTGTCTCAGCCTCATCATTTCTCTAATGGTGAAAGGTGATCTGAAAATCTTCACGATATTTAGTACGAAGAGGAAATAGTTAATATAAGTTTTAACCTCATCATGCAATGGGAAGGAAAGTGTTGTCATTTCTTTTCTTTGGCTTTCGGTAAATTCTGTGCTGTGCCAGGAATGCAAAATAGCAAGTTTGAATATACTTTTTTTGCAAAAACAACGTTGAATTTCTAATCACTCTTTTAAATGTGGTAAAGAAAGACCCCTTTGAAAGTGTGGAGAGAAAATCCTCTACACAAACTTCTTATGAACACATAAATCAAAATAAAAACGTCACTATCGTTTATCTCTTGCTATGGTTACATGTATAGTATTGTATATTTAGTTTTGTAATTATAGTAAATAAACACTTGTTTAGTTCCAAAGCAACATTCATTTAAACATTTAATAAAATGTAGCGGGCGTTAAAAAAATTTGGCAAACTTCTAATTTTTATCTATTTATCCATTTTGCGCAACGAGCTACAATACACTACATAGAGTGGCTGAAGAGTGCTTCTTTGAAGCAAATTGAAGCCATGTTTTTGTGCAGTCAAAGCAGTGCCCTCCGGGAAACAAAATATTCTATTCTGCGATTTATGCGACTCCGCCCCTGGCAGGCCTCAGCTGTTTACAGTTTTATCCAATCGGGAGCTTGAACGCCACAATTGTGACGTCACTATGGCGACGTTTAAGATTCCGATTGGATAAAACTGTGAACAGCTGATACCTGCCCGGGGCAGAGTTGCGAAGATCTCAATATAGCATTATGGTTGGCGCTCATTATGGCGGCTACTAGCTCGGTGAGGTCTGCCACTCTATTTAGTATATTCTAGCTCGTTGATTTTGCCACTGCTCTTCAATTGTTCAGTTGAAAAACTCTTGACTGCTATACTGCATTTTGCGGAAGAAGTCAGAATATTTATTTTTATCATTATTAGGTGTGCAAATATAAAATGTACCACTAAAGGTAATTCCTTGGAAACATGTGTCGATACATTCGTTATATTTTCCATCACTCAAAAGCATTATTTGTTTAATTCAGCAATTTTATGATATCTATGTAATATTCAAATAGGATTACAATACTTACAATTACAATTAACTTAAACTTTAAACTATTAGAAAGTACGTAACTTACGTGGACAAGGAAATATTTTCACTTATCTTATTGCATCTTTTGAACATACTGAAGTATGCTCACAAACGTGTCAAACCCTTTAAGATCTCGTTCAGGAATGCTAATATTACATTTTAGGTGATTTTTTGAACATTTCTCCGTTTACGGAAAACACAAAACTAATTGTACGTATTTTCATAAGTATATTTCTATTTTGATGGCATTAAACGCGAACTTGGCTCTTCTCCTACCAGAAGCTCATCGTTATGAATGAAAATAGCTTTAATTTCAAGTACTATATTTTATATGAAATTATGAGATTCAGACATTATTTGAAAATAATTTTGTCAGCACCACACAAGCGCCACGTTAATGTTTTAAACATTCCACCACGCGAGAGTCAAGGAACAGGCTAACATCGACAAAGAATGTTTCCAGCTTATGTCAACATATTATTTCTTGTATTTCCAAATTATATTTTGGTATTTAGGAAAGTGTATGTCCCACGTCCTCTAATAGACGTTAAGAACACCTTAAGAAGACGTTAAGTCGAGTTAACTTCGCTGTCGCTACGCCTGATAGTTTCCATTACATACTTATCCTCAAACTCCATTAGAGAATTAGGTACATAAATAACTACACAGAATGTCTCGAGATAAACATTACAACCTGAAGGGTATGTAGGAAGGTCGAAGATGGATCCTTCTTTGCCAACGAACGACTCTGGTTGGAAATTTCATATAATGGTGTCGCGTGTCTTTTGCCCCTACTTGGTAGGTAACCCTCAATACCCCAGTGTTTCGCAGCTCACGTTCTGTCAGAGATTTCATGTTCCTGTCGAGCCTGACGAGTTGCCGACCAAAAATAGGAAATGCCTCATGTGTATCTTCTTCATGAGAATTTTTTCACCACAAATTCATTTACAACAACAGATCATCTTCGACCCACTTGTAAATCTTAAAGGTTTGTAGCATTTATTCTGAGACACAACGTACATTTTTCATTATGGATCTTTCAACCTTTCGGCTCTTTAGTCTCCCCCTCATCCTTGTTTACCTTTTTTTTCAATTGGTTCCCAAGCTTTCCGCCTTCAAATACGGAAGGAGGCAGGTAGAATGAAATTGTAAACATTGTGGAGAGCAGAAGAAACACATAAGAAATCGAAATGAAAGAGAAAATGACAATTATATGCAAAATAATAAACTGCTTTTCTTAATAACAATAATAAATACGCTAAAAATGGCTGCATTATTTTAACAAATCATAATCATAGTTCGAGTGGGACTCGTTACGGACTGTGCAAGCAAATGAGATAATGTGCCGGTCAGATTACTTGAGCCGCCGCTTTCGCGCGAAACTTCTCGACCCATTTTTCTTCGAAAGGTGTTTTCATTGTGCTCTAAGAATACACACCTTCTCACCGAATTTCCAATAAACCCGCATTTCGCAAGGCTGAAGACTTCTGAAAGGCGGATCAAGACAGTATTTCCAGGGAGGAGGCTATTTCAGTTGGGCCAACCCTGTTAATATTTCTGAAATCGTTTTGTTTAAACTGTTACTTTGGTTTCTGTTCGATATATATTCACAAAGGCAATACACCTTTGGAATGTTATGTGATTGTTGAATTGAATTGTTTCGAATAAATTGAATAAAATTACCGAAACATAGGTTAAGTATTTAGGGGAGGGCATGGCTGTTGCTCCGCCGCCGCCGCCTGCCCTGTCGTCAGCGCAAGTGCCGTGGCGGTGGGCGTGCTGGCGGGCGGCGACCCCTGGCGGGCACGTGACCGCGTCGCCATGGCAACGCGTCGTTTACCAGCGCGGGCGCTGCGAGGCAGCCGGCGGCGGCGCGCAGTGTCGAGCCGCATCGCCAGTTCCGCCTGCGACGAGCGCGCTGCTGCTGCTGCTGCTGCAGGTGAGGAGGGCGGTCGCCGCCATGGACGCCGACCTGGACGAGCTGCTGGAGGAGGTGGAGAGCAAGTTCCTGCGCCACGACGCCCCCGCCAGGCGGCCCGGGAAGGAGCGGGTGCACAAGGCGCCGTCCTTCGGGTGAGCGACGCTCGTCCCCGCGCCAAGCGCGCGATCCCGCGAGTAGAGAGATTACTAAAAGGGACCGCTTTCACAGCTACTGCTGACAATAGAATTGACAGTTACGTCCTGGCACTCGTTTTGTTCCGTTTGTTTACTTTTAGCTGATGTGTAAATGGCTCCATCATTACCCCTTGCAATGTCATATCGTTCATTTGTTTTGCGACCAGACAAAGTGGTCCCTTCTTAGAGTAACTCCTCTATGCCATAGATCTTAAGAGTCGGTTCGATGGCCGATGAGATGATTGGCCGTGAGTACACAAAGTTGAGGTTATGTTACCGATGTCAAATATTGGAAGAAATTACGAATACCTATTACGAAAGGCGACGAAATAAAATGTGCTGTGTTTTAAATCAACCCAACAGTGTAATATATCTCTACATTATAATACAGTAAATTCGATGTTTTTAATTTAAATTCAGATTTAAAAATTCAATCAGTTGCACCGGTTTGTCCACTACATTAAAAATTGGTTAAAAGTAGCGAAGTGGGTATGCGTGTATGTTTTCCTCCAAGTGTATCGAACAATACGCCAGGATTGCAGGATATATTTCTAAATACGACACTTTTGACTCATTAAGATGCGGAGTTTACAGAGAAATCGATTTTATCCTTAAGCTTACATCCTCAGCAATTGCATTAGTATCGGTACGTCTCGATATTTTTTCTGTGTAATAAAGAATTGAAATAAAGAAAGAAAAAAGTAATATGTCATGGGCATGCTTCTGGCTCATGACATCATCTCAAATATGAACAGTGTGTATATCTTCTCAGAGAGCAGTTGTATATCATACAATACAATGTAATTCAGAGTTGGTTATTTAGATGTTCGGGAATTAGTCGCAAGTATTTCTATTTTTGAGAATAACAGGAATATAATATTAAAAGAATACTATAGCTTTGAAATAAAATACGAACTAAACACTAAGACAGATTTGATACGTTATAATCCCCAGGGAGTTTCTATGGAGACTTTAAGTCTTACACGTGATGTATAACCTCACATCAGGGGCGGATTAGGGAGTGGGAGGATTGGCTGCAACCCAGAGTTCCGCCACTCAGGGGACTTCACCAAATTATTTCTTTAAAATCTTAGTTCTAAGTTAAAATGTTAATATTAGGAAATAAAACCTTGTCACATTCATTATTTTATCAATTTCGTCACATACCAATATTTAAATTTTCTCTTCACGGAAATGATTTATTTTAGTAAATTTGTTTATTAATTTTTTAATAATTGGAATCACCACAAGTTTTTTTATGTTCAATAAAATGTTTAATAAAGTTGCACTTAATTGTGTATATAGTTATTTTAATGATCACATACCAATGTTCCTTGATTGATCGACAAACGAAAGGAATTACAGATTTAACAAAGAGAAAAAAGTGCAAAAGAAATTCAATATTTCTGTAATTGCCTTATTCGTGTTGATCAAGATTGTCATTAGATATTACTATACTCTCGTTAATGAAACTAGGTAAGTTTTTATTGGAACGATTGTTTGTATAATACTTTTCCAAAAAAAATTCACAACAAATCCAGTATGGGTTGAAACGTACCATTAAAATGTTCACAGATATCGGAGGGATTGCTTATTGACCTTTTATTATTGTTTAAAATACAAAATAGTAGGCATTAACATGTTAAATAAAAATATTTTTGAAATAAAAGCGGAGCATTTTCTGTGCATATACGCATTAAAATTATATGCATTAATGTCAAAACTAGAAGATAATCTGCACACTTTTGAGTAACATTTCCATATACTTTTTCATAATATTTCTGACACGACTTTGAAAGTGAAGGTAATTTTTCCATAGCCTACTTTACGAGTCTGTTCAGCACTGTAATTCGTAATACGTGCTATCACGAAAGTGGGGTCTAGGTGGCATGTCGATCCAAATCTCGCTGGGCGCTGTAATAAATAGGTAGTTTAATCACTACTCCACATGAATGTATGTAGAATGATACTAGGTGTCGTCAAAAAGCGGGTGCAGGAAAATACCTTTGTAGCTGTGATTGTGAAAATAGTTCATTTTCCAATAGGCATTGGCAGGGGTACCAACAAGATAACCTACACGAGCTACACCAAGTCTTCCACTATTCATTAACGATAATATCTCGACTTGGGGGAAAGGGCGGAATATCTTGACACTATTTATGTCTTTTTGACATAAAGGGTTATGGCAGTAGCAGATGAGACGGAGAATCGAAATATTAGCATTTACGAATAGCCCCGCAGGTGGGGGAGGAGACGGTCGCAGGGCCTGAGGTTCTTGGTGGAGGTCCACCCGGACCCGGGTTTCTCGGTGGTACTCACGTCGTTAGCTTCGAGGTAGAGGAAGTGAGGAAGCGGTTCTCCACCGACATTTGGGTAAGTTGGGTGATGGATTCGTCCCAAAGCCACATACATAAATTCCGACGGGCAGCTCATCAAGTTGCTCAGGTTCCGATGGTTCTCATGTCGACAGCTTCAAGGTAGAGGCAGTGGGGAGACAGGTTGGGGGCCCCGAGCCACCCGGGCGGCCCCCAGTTGGACACTTGGCTTCCTAGTTCCTGTGCCTGATACTCACGGGCAAAGGGGGAGCGACTTGTTTCTCGCATTGTGGGTGGCGCTTGATTTGAAACCGGTGCTAGCCTAGACGGATAGTAGCTCTGAGCAGGCAGTTTATCCCGACCCAGGCTTAATTTGGGAAGTTCCGGTGAAAGGTAACCTCGTTCCGGTAGGATTCGGATACCAGCGTGACGGTGTTCTTGCACTGGAAGGGGTGCGGATAAAGGTCACAAATGCTAGATGCTCACCGGCGGATCAATCCTCCTGGTAGATCAAGAAACGGTGTGGAGTAGTAAGCCCACGCAGGGTAAACAATTTACGATCAGCAGGAGGCTTATGAGAGTTGCTGTGGCTTATATTGATCCTGTCCCAAGTTCAAACGATAACGACAAGAACCTACCGACCTCTTATTTGTGAATAGGAAAAAATATCACGTTAAACAATTGACGAAACCAGAATTATTTGTATTGTCCACATTCAATGTACACTGTGCAACATTGTTAGACTCTTCGTATTCTTAGATTATAGTAATTTACGCCATAAGGTCGGAAAATGTTACATTACGAGAGAGATCTTTCCAGCCGAGGCGACATTAAGAGCCGAGGCTACAGGGCCTTGGTACCGTTTCTAAATAACAATCGCAGTGCGCGGAAGGACCAAAATGACAAATGGGAACAAGTAGGGCAAAGCGGGAAAGAAAGACGAAGAGGACAAGGAGACAAAATAGTGCGATGAGAACGAAATGGACAAAATTGGAAAAGGGACAAAATAGGGAAAGGCAGACAAACTAGACAATGAAGGCAAAGTGGCAAAGCGGCGTAGTATTCCTTTGTCGCCGCGCTGATCACTAGTGTCGCTCAGCAACACGTCGTTATAGAGCAAATTACACGGAACGGCGTTTCTGTAATAATACGTATACTACTATCTCGATGAAGCCGTGACCAAGACGGACCCCTACCGCCCTTGGTCGACGTACCCACTTGTTTGTCCTCGCTTCCTTTGGATGACACTGTCGATATCAATAACACCCGGAAACTGAGCAACCGTGCGGGAGTTTTCAATGCCCATCCAGGGCTTTTTTACGTGAGGTTGAAGTCCGAAATTCCTGGTGACATAAGAATTTGTCACAAAAATATAGTTTGTATGAAAGTTCCCCATCACAGGCGATCTTGCTTTCCAGTGCGTGACCCTCGCGCGCTTTGGGGAAGTGCGCATCGTGTTACGTATTTTTGCTCAAAGAGGCTGGATCTTCCAAGTAGTAGTGTAATTTCAGACTAGGGAGTATTTTCCTCAATCCAGGGCAAACGAATCGCTTTTTCAGCCCAATTCCCCCCCACACACACACACACACAAAGCACCCTTAGGAGCGCCTCCCCGTTTAAGCCTAGAGAGTGCCATCCTTCCAGCTCGGAGCTGTCAGCTCTCCTCGCTGGTACTAACTCGAGTCGAGCGCCACTACCAGGGCAAATCCCTTCTCAATTTCCCATGAGCACGGAGCACTCCCACGACGAAGCCAAGACTATTTAGTGGCCACCCGAAGCCCGGGCCCCCAATCCATCTGCTCATTTTGCTCACCTTAAAACTAACGATATGAGTGTCGCCAGAGATCAGAGTAAACAAACTGGGAATTTTGATTTCCCGCTAGGACTTTTGTACTTGGGTTTGCGACCGAGGCCACATCCCCCAACCCTTCCCTGCGGTCAACGGATCAGATGATCACTTGGAGCTGCCCGAACTGTGAACCCGGGTGACACAGAAATTTACATCACCTGCTCACAGCGTCCCCCTTGGCACTAACGGCGTAAGTTGACGCCTAGACTCGTGGGGGGGGGGGGGCTCTCCACCAGAACAACTGCCGCGCTCCCGCCTGAGGAGAGGAGGTGTAGTGCTCGCGCAAGTTTTTTTGATACACGACCTCCCTAGTCATTACCTAGCGATGAATAGCACGACCCGTTGCTATACTTATTACACTAGGTCCGACTCATACCAATTCCCAATGCTACCAACATCCTCCTTCTACCGTTAAAATAACCGTAGTATTTCTCAAGCCACGCTTTGGCCCGATGAATTCATACCAACATTTATCTCGCCCTTTTAAGCTGTAACCAGAGCCCTCCTCTCCCCACACTCCCGCTGTAGAATATCAAGAAAACTTAAGACTTTTGTTGCGTCTTCCTTGAAGCAACGTGTCTCTGAACCCTTTTGTGCATTGAGTGCTGGTATCGAGTAATACTTCCTTATTATTTTTGTCCAAGCCTCGACACATCGCAGTCAGTCAGTTCCTTTTATTCGTTCGGCAAAGGACTCGGCGTACTTATATGTTGGGGTTCCTAGACGGTTACCAGGAACCCGTGAACTCTCGAATTCGCTTACCCTCCGTGACTTAACGGGGCGTAGTAAACGAATTCGGCCAGCGACGCCGGCGTCCTCGCGCGTCTGGTGCGTGAAGGCGCGTGCGGCGCAGGACGACGGGCGTGCCGCCGGCTGACGAGATCCTAAGGACATGGCTACGCGCGCCCCCGGCGGGGCTGGGAGCGCGCCGCGCCGCCACGGCCCGCGCCGCGCCCCGCGCCCCGCCCGCAATGTTTTGCCCCGCGACGGAGCAGGCCGACGGCGAGATCGCCTTGCGGTCTCACCGTCGCCAGCCCCCGACTGACAGCTAGCGCAGCACAACACACGCGTGCGCGCGGAAGCGGAGCGAGTGGAGAAGGCGGAGATCTGAGAGAATTATATGTTGGTGTGAACTGAGAGAGAGAGAGAGAGAGAGAGACGAGAGAAACAGACAGACAGACAGACAGACAGAGAGGAGGGATATGTGTATATAAAAGAGAAACAAAAAGAAATGAAGGTTAAATGTATTAAAGAGTATGAGAGAAAAGGGAAGAGAGAGGAGAATGGAGAGAAAGAGCAGGGTGACTCAATCAATAGCTTCACACATTGAAAATAATTATGTATCATGTAATATAAGTATATTAGTCAATTTCAGAATGTATACTTTTGCTCCACACAATTATATTTTCTTTTACAATAAACACAAACACGCATAAACTAGTAAACAGAATGGACCAGATTTTCTCGTGCTAGATCCAGTTCTAACTTCTTTGATTTAGGATAACTTTTTTGGTTTTGCTCCATTTTTTTCTCAGCTGCCATCCATCGCCACCTAAAGTACTGTTTTGGCATTTTCTCAATTTGTCGCTCCCCTAATGTTAGAACGGAAACATGGCTTTAAGAATATTATAGAAGAGCATTCTGAAGCTTATTTTCATCGAAAACCTTTTGCGTTCTTGAAAAACTTCATAACACCTAATTTAACGTACTTGTACTTACAATTGCTACGAGTGGTGCTAAAACAGCATGTAGTTTCTCCCCCGTATTTCCACGCACAATTACAAAAAAAGTACTCAAATTTCGAAAAATTGTTCATGGCCTTATTTCAAAATCTATCTTTATGGAAATTTCATTAAGGGAAAATATCTATCTTTATCTATCTAATATTTTCGTTAAAAAAGACTCCGAACTTCTGCAATTTTCAAAAAATTAGGGTTTTTAACGAACATGAGACTTACACCATTCCCGTAAACGTCATTCACACTATTCAACATTAAGATTTAATCAAAAACGATTAAACTTACTTTTTGAAAATTTGAAAAATGTTCGAGACTTACTGTAAAGTACTCTCCAAAATTAAAGTATCGGTTTCAAAGTCAAGCGGCCGCGACATCGGCCTGATAGATTGGGGAATATCAATTTTGGTGAAAATCAGCAGAATGGTTTAACCGCTAGTGTGTTCACAGACGGACAGACAGACGATTGCCGTGATTTCATTTTTCGGTATCAAGGATCCACAAAACATGGATTCAGCCTACAGCACGTGATATAGCTTTTTTTTAAATTTTGTTAAAATGAATACAAATTGCTAGAAATATAAAACTTAACAACATGGCCAATATTTCAAAAAATATAATTGTATAATTTTTGAAAAATCAAAAGAAAACAACATGCTAGCATTATCGTCATGGTGTTTAGTCTATTTGCCACTATCAATTCAAAAAAAGTTAAAGAAAAAATTTGGAGCCGTTTTCGATAAAAAGGCATTTGAAAGTTTCTGAAATGGCGGAATTTTGAGCTCATTATTACAGAATACGTTATTTTTCGAGAAACTTTTATAATACATAATTTGAAGCACATGTACTTATAAATCCAGTAATGTATTCAAATCGCCGGTAATTTAATATTAATGTGAAACAGAGTAACAAATTTGAATTGTGCAATTATTGAAAAACCAAAAGAATACAGAAAGTTTTAAAAAATGGAGTGGTTTTTGAGAAATTCTTGTTTTTGATACTTTTCAATACTTTACTTTAACGAAAGAACTAATTATGAAGAAAAAATTTCATTTGAAGGAAAAATCTTTATGTTTAATTTTGTAGTTGTAAGAAGACACCGAAAAATGTTCAAACTATGCAAATTTCAATAATTCAGTTATCAGTGAAAATAAGACCTACGCCGGACATTTGACCTTTCTACAGAGCAGGTGGCGGCGCGACACGGCCTCCGACAGCACAGGCCGTAAGCAAATTCACAAGAGGGATGAGGAGACTCTCGCCTTTTCACAGCCTCGGACAGCTGAAGTCCGCAAGTGACGAGTGGGGTCGCTTACGGGCGGCAGCGTGCGCGGGCGGTGGTGTCAAAATGCCATATCGCCACAATTTTGAAGAAAAAAACATTTCTACGGAATCAGAAGACGCCAAAACGAGCATTTCCGTTGAAGGAACGACATCGATTTTCCGCAACATTACTAAAGCCACTTTTTCTATATTACATATATTAGTCCGCATATACGAACGCATACTAACTGATAAACGGTCCTCTGCAAAAGAATAAACTAAAATCAACGCTATATTATAGACTGTAGTCATTAAAAGGATCTGAATAACAAATACCATGTTACGTGATAGCTAAAAAATCGTTGACTGTGCGCCTGGAGTGTCAATTGTTGTGAACTGTCTAGCAAAGAAAGTCAAAGGTCAATGGTTGTATATAAATGCGATACACAACAATGGCATCACGCATGTGTTCTTCCACCAAAAACATTCAATGAATACAATTATATGTGGTACTTTACGCTTTTAATTTAAGAGGGAAAATGGTATTTCTTTGTTATAATTCCAAACAACATTCACATACAGATATCGGAATTCTATTTATTTGCCCAGAAACTGTAAAGTCAGTCGTATATAATATTAGTTTCTGTTACGTCAATTACACCTATTAGGTCGGTCGGTTCGGTCGATTTTGCGATAACAAAAACCAGAGATTTCCTGGGAAAGAGCAGTTCTAACCAAAAGTTTCAAAGCCAATTTTTGTTTTGATTCACGAAATTACAGATGTCAAGGGCCGGAATGTTGCTAATATTATTGAGACTCTTGAACCGAATACACAATGCAATATATTTCTTTTACAAACAGACATTTTAGAAAATTATAAAAACGTATTTATGTTTTAATATAGATTTTAATGTTAAATTGATCTTATCTTTTAAGATATTTAATTGGTTGACATGTGTATATTTGGAAGTGGATAAACTTTAATATTGTTTTTTTATATGCAATGAAGTTTATTACAAATTATTTTTTTAATTAAATAAAACCAATAAAATTGATAAAATATAAATATCCTTAAATTTGTATAATATAGTTATCTGGACTGGTTTTGATAAATCTTTTATATCATTTTTCTTTGATTTTAGGGAATTTAAAAACATTTTAAGAGCATTTTATTATTTATTTCTGGCGATGTTTTACGTCATCAAAGTCCACCCTCTCCCTAACATAAGTTCCACATATTCCCCTGATTAGTAGGCAACTTGCCACGCATTAGTGTTTGACAGGAACGAGATTTCTTGGAGCCAGAAAGGGAGCTACGAAACAAGAGAATGAGGGGTTGCCAATCAACCAGGGACAAATGCCATATGAGTCACTTTGTAATGTAAAATTTCCCACATTTTCATTAGAAAAGGTGATCTTCAGCTCTCCATTCGTCCTAAAAGTTTGTAACAATTATTATGAGACACTTTAAAGTATACGATGTAGGGTAGGGTCTCCAAAGCTCAAGAAAACGTGCACTTCTCCTCCTCACGTCACGTTTTGACGTTAAATAATAATAATAATAATAATAATAATAATAATAATAATAATAATAATAATAATAATAATAAACAGCTGTCACTCGTCTCAGCTGGTTGGCGGGAGAGTAAATACATTACGCAGAGCGTTTCGGTCATCGACGATGCTCAACTGTTTTACAACCTTTCAAAACCATCGTCCATTGATCTGAACAAAACGTAGGCACTGACATTGTAGGAGAGTGAAGAGTTCAAGACTTTTCTTTTCTCAGATTGGTATATATCCTGGAAATTAATAAGAATTTAAATAAATAAGCATTTCATTTGGAAGCATTTAATGATCACTAAATATTGTGAAAAACGTTACTGATACTGATTATTGTAAATGAATAGGTATAGTTCGTGCTTTTAACTTATGTGGAAAATATCATTCTCTCTCCCTGACACAAACACACACATACATTCTTTTTGGAACTACACTTTTGAACGTCAAAGACACGGACAATTCATGTTCCAGAAGTACGAAGTTTTCATTATGCGGTAATAGAGTCCAAAACTCAAGACATACTCAAGGTCATTAAAACACGCATATGAAAACACGTAGGTGAAACCAGTGGCCTTGGAACGAAATTTTAAATGGGTATGGAGAAAACATCAGGGAGTTCTTTGGTTCTATGGATGTCATATTTACAATTTCACATTTTCATTATTACTTACTTTTCATTGTTCTAATATTACCACATACTGAGTTATAATTTGTTTGTATATATGTATATATGTAAACATTTTCTAGTTAACACTGACAGTATAAAAGTAACTTAAGTACCGAGCTTAGTCTCGAAACGCCAAAGAAAATTAGTCTAAAATATAAAACCTGTCATGAGATAAAGTTATTTATTAAACGTTGAATAAGTTCAAATAGCTATGATTTGAATGACAAATGACAGCAAACAATTCGTAAACATAAAAATTGTAATAATATCATTCTTTAATTTTAATTTTACATTCACGATACGAGAATGCCAAATTCGTTTTTTCTCATTTTTGCAAAGATGTTTGTGTGTCTGAAATATCTTTGATTTCATATGAACACGACGTTGAAAAATGTATCACGTCCACCTGCAAAATATTCGACGCCCTTCCCATTGAAAGTTGATGCGTGAAATCTAATTTATTGCACAGGTGTCCAGACTTACCAGCACGAAATTGTAATCAGGAGTTGTGACCGCAAATATTGCCACCAATCTTATCAATGTTTGTTCGTATTTTATGCGCTGGCGTACCGTTCATCCGCTATAAAACTTTGTCCCTTATTGCTTCCACATGTGCAAATAATATACGCACAGTAAAATGGCAATGTGCGTGATTCTGCCAATTTTCTTGGTTTCAGCACAGTCGCGCGTTGATGGTTTATACGCGGTTTTTATTCAAGCGCCCCTGAACAGAAACTGTATGCAACCCGCCGCATCCTCGATTATTAAGCGCATCTTCGCTGCATATTCTACCCCTGCTGTTGTGACATATCGACCGGAATTAGTACTTAATGTTGACTCGGACAAGTAAATCAAATTTCTTCAAGATACGTCATACCAAATGTACGCCCGAACCACTTGAGGTAGAACGTTTTAACAATAAGGTATTTGACAAACATATCACGCTAGGATAAGACATTTTTTGCATTAGCTCATGTATAAGACTTTCGCACAAACTCGTGTAAATACGTTTCGCAAGGGGCAAATAACTTCCGCACATCACTCCTGCTGCGCTTGAAAATTTTAAAGCGTTCGGAAATTAGAAGCTAGATTGTGACCGTCTACACATCGATTTTTTTTTTTTGTCTTTTCTTTCGCTTTTACCTGTATCTCCTGATAGTCGTCGCGGTAGCAATAAGCCTGTGCTGTCTGCAAGGTCCCGGAAGCTGTGCCGGAAGCAAGCCCGGAAGCCGGGGATGATCGCCCCCACAAAAGCGCTGACAAAGAGTCGCGTTAAGATCGGAGGCCGCTCACAAACACACTACTGAATACAATTAGTACTTGGTTGCACGCGAATTCGGCACAGTGCAGAATATGTACACTATTTCAAGAAAATAGTGTTTTCTTGTGTTCAGACTGCGAAATACTCGTAAGATAATTTGGCAGAGCAATTAGTAGAACTTGCAACGAAACATCGCCTCTTCTATCGATAGTTTTTCATCATACAAGAGTGTTATGGGAAAGAAACGACACACAATTGACAAAGATTTTACTTCGAGAAAGAATCAACGAGTATTGAAAAGATTATTACGGTTACCTCTGTCCAGACGTAATCAAAAGTTTCTTTACGAATTTCGTCGTTTTTACTTCCGTTACGAAAGCATCAGCAGGCGTCAGCGGTGGAAATCACTGGGTTCCGCGAAATTTTGGCAATGGAATATTTTACGCGGGGCTGCCCAGGAGCAGATGAGATCGTTTGGTGACGCTCCGAACTAACACGAATCAGTTGACAATCTACCTCAAAGAACATTGTACGAAAGAAGTGAGTATTTGGTCAACCTGAAAGAAAATTCGCGCGGCTTTTTTTATTAAATAAGGCTATCTTCTAGGTGGGAAGTTTGAAATGTATGATCTTTTCCTTTAAAACGCCTTCAAATAACATCAAAAGTGCTTTATTCGAAGCGAGGGGCCAAAGTTGAAACAATATGGCGGTATGGCATAACAATAAAACAATTGAAACAATATGGCATGTGCTAACATCTTGGTTTATATTAATTCATTCCTATAATATAAATCTTAATCAAAATGATAGTGCTAAAGATAATGTAAATGTTAAATTGCAAAAATTCAGCAAAAAACCATCAGGTGGTTCACTTGATTCTGTATTTAATTTGGAAAGTCTAGATATTGCATTTAAATTATTTTATGTAAATGACGTTTCCTCTCTTCGGAAACATCCAAAAGCCGCCAGTGCTATTATCTATTAGTCGCTTTCACACGAAGCCACTCGACGCCACCGAGCCCCTTCATACACAGTCGCCGCCCAGCGTCGCTGGCCGTAGAAAAGGAAGGAGTCACGAGCCATTCCGCTTGGCAGTTAACGAGTAAACAGATAAGCTCAGTGGCGCGTCCGAGGGGCAAAGTGTGAAGGACGCTATTTAGAACTGTGTTCTGGTGACTAACGCAACTGCTGTTGGCGAGACAGTGCCACTCGTGCAAATACCATCACCAACAGCAATGCTTCGGTGAGCCACGCCACTCAGAAGCGCTGCTGGGCCTCTCCGCCGCTCCTCACGCGCTGACGTGTGCTCGCAGGGCGTGCAGCCACCTGCACTGCACGGCGTGCGACTTCGGGGTGCAGGTGTTCGAGGGGCTGCGCTGGCGCGACGATACCGACTACCTCTTCCTGCGCACCCACATGCCGCACTTCTACCGGCTGCGCGAGCGCCTGCGCGTGGCGGCCGGCTGGCGCGCCTACGCCTGCCAGTGCCGCCATTTCTCCACGCGCCAGCTGCAGCAGCTGCAGCGCGTGCCCGACCTGCCGTGGGTGTGCCGAGGCCACGCCCCCTCCTAACAGCCGTCGCCCCCCCCCTCCCTCGAGGTGACAACAGACCTCTGGGCGCGGACGGCCTTCTGCGTCCTCGCTCCGCCCTTCTCTAGTGGTGCAGTTTTACTTACGACAAATGTTGAAAATACCGTCGATTTCTCTACGAACTAATTATTTTGAAGCATGGTTCGTTGTAAATATCTCCAAGATGACATGCTTTCGCAGCAGTCGAGAATATATAAATAGTATTTTATATACTCATAACGAATTCAATTCACAATCAAACTATATTTCAATCATTACTCCATGTTATTCCAAATGATATTTCTCCTTTATTTGTGGTAATATACATAAACATAAAAATAAATAACAACTCTGTTACTTAAGCAATTCTAAATGGAGATAGCGCTAAAGAAATGTATTATCTCATTAGCGTACAGGTCTGCCCTGTTTTACACTTCTGTAGGTGTACTGTAAATGGACTAAATAAAATATTAAAAATATTAAAATAATATCTAAATTTAAATCAGTATATTTATGCAAAAACGTAATTACTAATAGAAACACAGTGTAATAAAACGTAGCTAAATCTCATGAAGAAATTTGATCCTTATTTGTGCCTTCTAGTACTCTTCTTTCACCCAATGCTAATCATTAGGCTACATCAGGCTTTTATCTGTCATTGAGTCTCATTATATCCCAACAAAGAGTACATTATGCTGGGACATTAAGAATTATAATTAAATAATTCTTTTGGTGTTTGTATACGTAACCGCTGAATTGAATCCGCTGAACCAGAAAAAGCAGTCGTCAGCAGTGGAGAGTATTTTGGTGGGCAAGCAGCAATTCCGTTCTGTGTACCCAAATTTTGAAATATAAAAATATTATTCAATAATAATGTCACTACAAAATTTGTTATTAAATAGTATATCCTTTAAATTAAATAAAACTCACGTTTGTGACGATTCAAATGAATAATTTTAAAACATTTTAAAAGAGACAAGGTAACACCTATTATTTTACTTTTATAGTACTAGGCAGTTTGTTTAAATCACAGTACCCAGAACTTGTCAAAACAGATTTTGATTTTTCAATAGAAAACAAAATGCATGGTCAACAACATAACTTACTGTTATTAGCACATCCTTTTAACCACAAAACTTGTATAAATGTCTTTGAAAAGGTTGCAGGATTTGTTTCTACCGACATTCCTGTTGCAAGTTTGGTAAGTGAGGAAGTCACCCTGCCTTTACAATATTTACTTTTTCACAGACACTTCTACGCTGAAATGGCCTAATCAGAAAAGTTTCTACAATCACACTCTACAGTTACTTGAAACACACCTTGAACTATACTTGGTTTTTTATTTCTTGGCGCGTGAGGGCCTGCCTTCTCGATGGAATATCTAACGGCATTTCGCGTCTTTCTCGGTCGTGCCGCAACATCGCGACCGTATGGAGTAGTGCTGTGGAACCCTAGCGTGAGCTACAACTCCACAACAGGTTGTTAAGTTGAGTTGTCATGTTCTACCAGGGGGCACAAGTCCCCGGGGTGGCCATTAGCCACACACCTTACGCATCCACACACACCGCCGCCGCATGAGTACGACGACGGCCTGGAATCTGTATTCCACCGGAACGTAGTTTGCACTTACGGCAACCTGCCCATTCAATGCCTTAGTGGGGCCGCCCGCCAACTCAGAGCTACTAGCTTTCCAGGCCAGCACCGGAGTCAAATGAATGCGCTAATCACAAGCGCCGGTGACAAGTGCCTCCTCTGTGCCCAGAGAATCGGGCCACTGCCCCGACGAAGCCAAGAGCCCACTTGCGGGCCACCCGAACTAAGGTTTGGGCGGCTCGGGGCCCCTATCTAGTCTCCTCACTGCCTAAATATTTAGACGAACGACGTGAGTATCGCCAGGAACCAAGGAAACCTGTCGGGTGGTATTTTCCCGCCTGAATTCTATACGTGGATTCCAGAGCATTCCCAAGAATCTCTTCACCCGTTCCTGCGCAAAGGTCGACACGCCATAGACCCGACTGGTGGATGACCGGGCCGGCCCGGCAACCAGGAGCTTAGCATCGCCTTCTCATTGCCTCCACCTGGAAGCTATCGACTTGAGTACAGACGTCAAACGTAGGGTCCGGGTGAAAGTCTATAACACTTCACCAGAGACCGGGTCCACGTACACAGACACGCCCCACCCCCCTGCGAGGAATCGAGCATTGCTACATCTAGTAGCACGACCGAGAAAGACGCGAAATGCCATGACATATTCCATCGTGAAGATAGGTCCTCACACATCAAGAAATAAAAACCCAAGCATGCCTTTTAACAAAACATTCTAACTCCACCAAGCAAACCACCAAAACAAGACATTATTCGCTGAAGTCAGAACTGTGTCACTAGGCGGCGGCGGGACATTGCCACAGGCACTGATTTGTGCCGGGCTCAACTGGCTTACATACGAATTAATGGGAGCCGTGTGGCGCCCGAAGACTCCAGTAACAGCACGATTCAGCGTACCCCAATTCTTCGCTTAGACGAGTGACGTTACCCATAAGTAACAGTCCTATGGACGATGAAAGCAGAGCCACCGTTGCTTGCGGCGCGCTGCAAGTGGTAGCTTGTAGAAGAGAGAGAGATGTACGTTCAAATGGAAGCAAAGGGTTACGTTCTTGAATACGTGCCAGACTGGAATCATTCAACGATATGTAACTCGAAAAGTAGGGCAAGTAGTGTATTTTATGCTTGATCTCAAGCTTTGCCACTGATATTCAGAAAAAAAATATTTTTTTTTAATCGTTGAACCAACGAAAACAACGAACGCCTTTCCACAAAACTCAGTAAGTGTATTCATCAGTAAAGTGTGAGTCATTTTATTAAAATGGAAAAGAGTTTGCTCTGTGCAAACACTAGGCTAGGCCTATACGTGTGGTAAACGAATTACAGCTCATTCTTCTAGTAAGGAACCGTGGAAGGTAGCTGTGTTAACGATAATTGACGTTTAACAACAAAAAAACTTTATTTGAAAAATGATTAATGACCTCAAAGTAAATTACGTATTATCTCTAGTTCCCTTTATTCGACACTTATTCCCCTGTAGCACATCGACATTGGGCGTGCCAGGGATGTCTCTCCATACCGAGCCGAATCAGGAGTTGTTCTTAAAAATTGCATTATGACCTTAGCAACTAGATCACTGGTAAAGATGTGTATGGGGCAATACTTTCAGCGTCTGTTATGATTGTGGTCAGTACACAAATTTACGTTTTAAAACCTAAATACCTTGCTACCAACCAGTGCATAACGGAATAAGTGCCGCCCCACCCGCAAAACTTTTGCCTGGGCCACTTTATAGACGTTTAGGACATACACAAATAGCCTTAGTTATATAATTAAAATATCCCCTACCTAGTGGTGCTAGAGAATGGTACAGACTTTCCCGTTTTAGTTTTCTATTTCCTTTTGTCTCGGATAGATATTCGAACTTGCCACATACACCAGCCTGCTGATATCTATTGCCCAAAATACATTTTTTTTAAATTATCTTAATTTTTCGATTACCTAATATGCAAACGGAAATATTATTTTAAAAATTTTAAGAACATAAACATCTCGTCCTAAATGGAAAATGACTTAGAATATCTTAAACTGTTTTTAAGAAAATGGGACTTATGCGCTACAGTAAATTCGAAATTTGAAGCACTTTTTCACAGAAAATGTTTGTTGTCAAAAAACTTCATTTAAAGTGATTTGAAGCCCTTAAACTTACAATAAGAATAGTGTTTACAAATTTCTGGAAATGTGCATATTAAGACGTGAGAGAGATTTCCAAAATATTTCATTTGCGTAATTTATGAAAAACAAAAAAATACCCCGAAATAATAATTACCTCATATTAAAGAGTGCAATTAGCATTACCTGTCTGAAACGTTTGAAGAAAAAATTTGAAGCTGTTTTACAAAAAATAACGTTTGAGCGTTTCTGAAAATGCGGAATTTTGAGCTAGTATTCACAGAAAACTGTTGAGGTTTCGAGACACTTTATGACTTTATTTAAAGAACATATTCTCATAAATATAATATAATCAAATTTCTGCTAATATAAATATTGCAATAACAATAATATAAACAATAATAATATAAAAATAATATGTGCTGCTAATATAGCAACATAACGTTTGTCGTCTTATACAGTGGATTCCCTTCCAAAAGTTTAAAGAAAAAATTTGAGCAGTTTTTCAGAAAATCTTGGGTTTGTATTTCTTTTAAATTGCACGTATTACTCGTAATATTGTGAGAAAAGTCCTAAAATTTTCAAAAACAATGTGCATGTCATTAATGAATGAACTCATCATGAAGAACACATTTTATTTCAATAAAAATCCTCTACCCTCAATTTAGAGCTGAAGGAAGACTACGAAAAATTCTAAAATTCAGAGTTAACCATAAAAATCGGATCTGTGCCACCTTTACAATAATTTTACTCTACTTTTACAAGAAATTTAAAGAAAAAATTGGAGCCATTATTTCAGAAAATTTTGAAAATATCTGCGAAGCTTCATGTAAAGTACCCTCAAAATTCGAAGAAAGATTTTCGAAATCGCAGCGCCTCGAGTAGAGCCAGAGCGACCGGCAATTCCATTTTGAAAAATATCCTGCGTATGGTTTATTCGCTAGTGGTCTTCGCGGACAGAAGGTCAGGCAGACGAAAGGAGGTTCTGAAAAAAAAAACATTTTTTCGGTATCAGAGGACCCCTAAACGTCTATTTCAGTTGACATTTTGAAATTGATTTTCGCAGCATTACATAACTTTTCCAATTCTACGCACAATACTCCGTATATATGTACGTATAGGGGAAAGTAATTAGTGGTGCTACAAAAAGCACAGTCTATCCCATATTTGTTTTCTATTTCCTTTGGACTCGGTTAACTATTCGGACTTGCCATATACTATTGTAAGCTGCCATTTATCGCCGGCCAAAGTACACATTTTATATTTTTCTTGATTTTTCGGTTTCCTAATAGTAGAACGGAAATATATTTAAGTTTTTGAGAAAACCTTGTGCAATTTTAAGAAATTACAAATACATTTTGTTTGCAAATTTATTTTAAATATTTTTTAAATAATTTATTTTGTTAATAAATTTATTTGCTCGAAAATTATTAAATTTTTTAAAAATGCACAGGACCTTGATGAAAGAACTAATTACGGACAACAAATTTCATTTGAAAAATCTCTATCTTCAATTTTGTATTTGTAGGAAGACTAAAAAAATTAAATTTTTGAAATTTTCGAATGAAGTGTAGTTATTATAAGTGTATTTTATTAAATTCTATCAATAAATGTAAGGAAAAAATTTGGAGTAGGTTTTGAGAAAATTTTGATCGAGGCCTTTCATATAAAGTACCCCCAAATTTTAAAGAACGTTTTCCAAAATTTCAAAGCTTCGACTCGAGCCAGATGAACGGGGAGTTTCTTCAATTTGGAAAAAAATCTATCATAGTCTAGGCGTTAGTGGTTCACAGACGGACGTTTTGGATAGAACTGCTTCGTGGCATCAGAAACGTTTGACTATGTCCGGGGGGCTTCGAGTAAAGTACCCCCAAATTTCAAAAACATTTTTTCAAAATCTCAAAGCTTAGAGTCGATCCAGGTAGACAGGGGTTTCTTCAATTTGGGAAAAAATATATGCATAGTTTAGGCGCTAGTGGTTTTCACAGACGGACGTTTTGAAAATTACTTTTTGGTATCAGAGGACCCCAAAAGTGTATTTCTGTTGAAATCTCGAACTCTATTTTCCACAGCATTACATAACTTTCCCAATACTACGTATATTACTCCGTATATACGTACGTATACGGGAAAGTAAAAATAACAGTAATTTCATGAGTATCGCTAAAGGCTGCAATCAAGTATATAACAATCATTCTTGACTCTTGTTCACTATAGAATGATTTATTTAGTCGTGCACGTAAATCAGCTTGCTGTTTTATCGAATCGGCAGCTTCAATGTCGCTAGTGACGTCACTGAAGACGTGCGCGCTCCCGATTGGATGAAACAGTGAACAATTGATGTACGTCAAATTCGTGGTTAAGTACTAGTTGCAGGTTACCAGGAATTATAATTTCGGCTAGTTTTTTTTTTTTTTTTTTTTTTTTCTCTATAACCAAGGCAAACCAAAAGGGAATACTTTTTAAACGCTTACTGGAACCTAGAAGAACTAAAGATTTATGAGTTATTGGTAAGTGTCCATAACTATAAACAGTTTATTTTTGATATATCACTGTCCTAATTGAAATGCTGAAAGAATTATATTTTGTGACGAGTGTCGATTCCGTTGATTTGGTATTTACGAGGATGGTGTATCGAACAGTTTTGAAATTGTGTTCAAAATCTTATTTATTCTGTATTGTCAGGACTAATTTACAGTTAATATATTTTATCTATTTACGGTAAAGTATAGTCTACTGATTGCATTAATTAGTAGCAGCTTAAGTGGACAACAATCTACATAAACACATCTTTTCGTAAGTACTTGTTTTCAATCGATTTTGTAAATAACATATCTTCTCATTCTCTAATCGAATCACAATTTTTAACTTGTTGAATATATATATATATGTATATAT
>BOPP01000015.1:12929686-13003221 GCA_017312745.1 Gryllus bimaculatus | reverse complement strand
AAGGCAACCTTCGTATAGCTAACGCTTGCAGTGTCCGCGTTGCATGGACTGGCATGGACGCGCTGGTGCTGATCCATGACGCCGATTGCAGGTAAAACCGAAAAAATGAAATGTCTAAAACTCAAAGGAAAAAATGACTTTCTTTAATTTCCTCGGGGGTTGACACACGTCTTGCACACTCAGAGGAAAACGCCACTGCTATGTATATTGAACCTACACGAAAAAGGACTTAATAAACGAAGTGAAGGATGTAACGGACAGACTTATGTTAATTCATGTTGGAAAACATCTAAGCAACGAAAATTTCTCTGGGGGTCACATTCCTTCCAGGCAACCAGTAACGTTCGTGAGCATGACCTCTCATAATGCAACCTTTGTTGCATTTTGTTTTGTTAACTGTTGTAACAACTGAAAATTGTATTTTCAAAGAATTTTATTGTAACTTCATTGTTCATAAAATTATAACAATCTAATGTATTAAATAAATCTTAAAATAACTATTGACACCTACCAAACTACACATACTCAGAGCTGCAAAAAATATCCTTAAATTAAAACTTATTTAAAAAAATGAATTTATTTCATACACTTATTCAATTAATGGTTAATTTTAGGATCCTAATTATTTCTTAAAACATACATTGGATTTATCTTCAGACAATCACAGAAATTCAAATTCATTCAAATAATAAGAAAATTTAATTGAAAATCAATTTTTTCTTTTAAAATGTTCTTAACTCATTAAGATCCAGCATCTTTGTTTGAAGACATCCATTCAATTTATGTTCTGTTACAATTTATGTTTATAACCTGTTCAATTTATCTCATCTTTTCTCCTTTTTTACCTTTGTTCAATCTGTGAATATTATATCCTCAATAAACATCTATTTTCTGAACAGACCAAGTAAGGAATTTAATACTGATTTTAATGGGTTGAAATTGAATTTTCAAAAGAAGTTAGTAAGAAACAGCTTTCTCTTTGTGATTTTCTTTACAAACAGAACTCAGAAAATATTAAAGTCAATAGTGCCTAACTCCCTGGTTGAAGGGATAAATAGCAATGACTGACAGCATGTTTCAAGACAAAAGGCAAATTTTAACAGTGGATTACTCCAAATATTTGTAAACACTCAATGCCCAAAAAATGGCTCAGAGACGTAGTTGCAAAAACCATGCAAGAAAATACAAAAATTTAACGAAGTTATGTTCAGGAATGTGCCTCAGAAATTCTCTCCCTCTTCAACAGCTCTTTTAACGTTTCCCACCAAGTGAAATTCAGGTAATCTCAGTGCACATAATGCCAGATACGCCATGAATACTAGAGTTTGTTTCAAATAGCTTTCTTGTAACACCCCAATAGGTTGCTTGATACTTCCGAGAGAACTGCCTGTTTAATGTTTAAGCACCTTCCTAGAATTCAGGATTTGATTTTTCTTTCTTTCAAATATACAGAATCTTGATCTGAGATTAACCAAATGTAACTTTCAGAAATTAAAGTTGAATTACGATTTTTATCAATACTTTAACAGATATTCATGAGAAACATTTTTCCTTTTAATTATCCCATAACAAATTAACATGTATCCATAACATTTACACAATGATGTCAATTAAAAAAAAATCTTTAGAACCACCTCTAATATTTTTTGATACCACCAACGGCAAAACATCTTGCAAGAGAAGCACGAGCCACATATAGCAACATATTTTATGAGCAGTATATTTCTACCATACAAATACCCAATGGGGGCATAAACACGACAAAGGATACCTCTCACTTTTATTCACACTCTTCATAAAAGCATGATATACAGCATGATATATGAGCACCACTATCAGATCAATACTTGGCAAATATTTTATTCCAATAAAGAGCTAATGGTAAAAAGGGGTTTCGTCGTTGTAGAGGTCCATCAAATACATTGAAACATGAACTTTGTAGTCTACTGAGATAAGATTCCACAGTCACAGCAGGCAGAAACACTACTGCTGCATTTTTGGGAATTTGTTTATTCATAGATTTTGCCTGAAACAAATTAAATTTTAGTGTACCACAAAATGAAGCCATTTTAAAAATGAAAAACAATAAAGAGAAACTATGGAATAAAAGATATTAGTGGCAATAAGCTAGTTTAGTCATGCATTTCAAGTAACCTGTCATTATGGAATAATTGAATAATTTTGTTCATACCATTTGTGTTCTACAACGTAAAAGATTTATTTTTAAGACAGAATTCAGGAATGCAGAAGTGATTACATCTTCATGAGGAAATTAAAAAAGTATGTGCTCTAAAAAAATCAGTTCAATGTCCCAAAACATACATTGTTACTCATACATTGTCCTCAAAGAACTTGATATAAAATTATAATGAATACAGATGAGGATACTTCATTACACTTCTCTATCACTATGCAATTGATTTTCCCCCAGTTCAATACTGAGTACTTCATGCATTAAGAAAAAGTACATTTCACACAGAAGCATACCTTCCTAAGATGATGAATGGCAGCCTTTGCAACATAAAAAACTGTTTCATTTAAACCATCACTACTTTGTCCACGGAAGATCTGTTCATGGGAGACATCATTCTGTAGAAGAATATCTTGTGGAAGCGTAAGTATCTTGTGTTGTGCATTGTGAACTGTCCCACGAATCAAATTTGTGATGCCTTGAGCTTTCCCTAAATGACTAGCAACATGATCTGCATGAAGATTTTCTATTCCTGCAAAGGATAAAGGCTGAGAAAAAATATAAAGGTAAAAAAAGAGGGGGGAGAGCCTATGCTTCAATATGAAAACAACTCAAGTTCTGACAAAATACAAGAATGTTATAGTAATAACCACCATTATACCTGCTGATTCTAAAAGGAGATAGAAAATTGATGAAACAGAATGTTCTGCATAGTGTTCCATTGCAGCAAAGTTTAGAAATGTTCTTGATACAAGGTAGTTCTCTCGAATGGTTATTAAACGTTTCAAGTACCTCTTGGACAATTTATGGTTTTTAACTGCCTAGGTAAAACACAGTAGAACAATCAATTTCTCTACGATACCAAAAACATTGAAGAACAAAAATTAGGATGGCTGGAAACGGGTACATACACGATGTAGTTGCACAGCAACAGGATGTTTTGGTACTTCGTCTCTATACAATTTCTCTATGGTTTCTTCCCAAAATTTAATTCTCATCTGGCCAATATGTGTCTCACTCACACTGTCTTGCACTCTTGCTACTTCTATATTAAATGCTCTAACTGCAAAAGCACAAGTCCGAATTTGTTTGGGAAGAAGTAATGTGCTTAAGAAATTTTCATAGTCATACTTTCTGTGAGAAGAAATACATTAATTATTTGTCTATTAATTTATCATTAATGGTTTTAATTGAAAATAACATGTCAACCACAAAACAGAGTAAATACCTGACCAAATCGATGCAGTATTCTGCTGGAGAAGAATTAGCAGAGGTGCTGTAGCATACATGGCCACTTGATCTCACAAATCTCAACATTGAAATACTGGGAAACTGAATCAGTTTCATTGAAGACATTTAATTTTACTGTACGGGTTAATAATATGTATAGTGCACTCCAAATTAATCTACTTCACTTTATATAGTTACCACTTCGTAGTTGTTTATAATCAAGCCCGTATACGTGTATGTACTGATGCAATATGTGGGGACAAAAATACGGACTTGCTCAATGTAAGATAAACACCATACGATTTGCCATGCTCACCTCAATTAACTTATTCTAAAAGTGCATGGGATCACATACAGGCATGTGTCAAAAACACAACCGACTTACAAGTACGTCAATAACCTCTGCTTCAAAACATTACACTGTATACGATACAGAATCTTTCTTCACGACTGCTTTCTGCTCTTTAATACAAATAGTTTTGTCAAATAAAACGAATGTACGCAACATGAAACATTTATCCGCTGCATTATAATTATAGAACACTAAGGAGCAACCAATATTTTTCGCAAAGTGAATTAATATAATAATAAAAGCCTATGTCCATTAAGTATGGTAGTTACTATGCAATTATACCAAACTCGTCAACATTTCCCTCCAACCTCTCTATTCACATGGCAGGAATTTTTGGTTAAGAAGGACATTATTAGTTGGATGATGCGTGACCACGTTTCGCATATTTTCACGTTAACAAATGAAAGCACGGAAGGCGCATCTGTACGGCGGGAATACAGATTGCTAGTGGCTGTCAACATTGTGAGTGGTAAGTGGTTTCCCTGCGATATATAGATTTTATACATTGGTGTATGCTCGTGCATGGCGAACTTGTTAAGAACTCTTCTTGAATGACAACTTTGATTTTATTTGACAAATTTCAATGCGTCAAAACGAATTACATAATCAGGTGAAAAAAACATGCCAAATTTTACTTCCTTTCCTCCCTACATTTCCATGCGTTAATCCCCTTTTTACTTTAACAAACATTTAAAATGCTTTATTATTGTTAAAAATGCACCCCCAATCTCCTAAAGAAGCACTAATTTCTGCATTTTCCACTTTCTTACTTCCCTTCAATCTATCACTTTCTCCTAAATAGAAAAAAGAATGGAATCTAATTAGCTTTGAACTAGCTGCAAGGCAAAAAATCCTTGAACTTACAATACTTTAGGAAAATACAATAAAATTAAATCTCAGAATTATGACTAGCATGTATAAAGGAAAACAAAATGTGAAATATATCAAAAATTCAGTTAAATAATTTCATGAAGTTACACTCATTGAAATTACTGTGGATTGCCCCCTACCTTATGATTAACTTTAACGTATCAATGTGTATTCAAGAAACAAATTTTGGTATTAGTGACATGCTGCACAATGAGCTAACCATTAAACCAACTTCACAATGGTGTTCATAATACATAAAGGAATACTCTTCATAAGCTAATTCAATAAGAAAATATCCCATCATTTTAACAGGTTTCTAGCTTTTTATGTGGCAGATACAGTTAGGAAAAGGATGATTAAACATACAAATTATTTGATAAATTCATTTTCTCTATTGGAGATTATCAGGGAGCAGGAAAAATTTCATTTAAAACGCACCACCATCTCCAGATCATTAGCAGCTGACGTACTGATGCAATTAAAATAAAACTGACTCAGCCTGCTAATGGACAATATTGATTTACTGAAAACCAGTAACTAACCTGTTTTTGTTTTTTCCCCCTAATAGGTGGATGTCCTGAAAGTCCTCAGTGAACGCTTAAGACAAACCATTTTCGTAATAAATCAAACCTAATTTGCACTTATGAATCACTCTCAAACATTCTTGAAATATCTTCCAATTACATAATGAGTTGTTTGTAAAGGCAATTAAGATAATTTCTTCAATTACCCCACAAGATTAAATTTCTATTGTTGTCATTATTATAAGTAGCCAGAATTGAATAGTTTTATCTCATCTTCATTTACATAAAACAAAAAACTCGACTCACTGTCATGTTAAATGAATTTGTGATTAAATTTCCTTCTAATAAACCTTTGGGTCTTGAGAAAGTTAAATGACACACTTTTCATCAGAAGCTTACACAGAAGATGGCGTGCTTGACAATGTGGAACTTTCCAAGTATAATTTCCAAAACATTTTCTTCAACTCTCATTTACATTCAGCTATGTATTCAAACTGCAGCATACTATGAATACAACATACAAACATACAATCTAAAACATAAGTGCCAGTTAAACTATTTACAGAACTTGCAAACTGCACAAGAACTCCAATTGCACATATCTAGGCACAATAAAAGGGAATTCTGCACACACTTCCTTGGATTAAATTATTAGAGAAAGGTAAAAAAATACTAAATTTAGGAAATAAGGGAACTTTGTAATTTACATAATTAATTTTCACAAAACCAAGTTAACCAAAGTAAATACTGTTCAATATGAGGATAAGAACTAAATTCACTTTAATACACGACTCAATATTTTAAAAAAATCATTAGTTATGAAACAAGGACAGTACAAATTGTTTTGAGAAATTAAAAAACAAACAAAAACAAATGAACCATAAATTACATTTTTCAAAATTAGTAAGAATTCAATACTCCTACACTGTACCTTACAAAGAAATCGTGTCCCTGAGTACTTCTTTACCCAACTTGGGGCCACTCATGATTTAGACCAAGACTGATGTCATACACGGAGACTGGACATCACATAAAGAAATAGATCTATTATGCCAACCACGTATCATTTGCCAATATCAAATAAGAGGCTCAGTCTGTCAAAGAGGACTTCATTTAGATAACACTAAATATGTTTCTTCTACTCAGCATGTGCATAGATAAAAACTCAATACAACTGTTGAACTTCATGAGTATTGATTTACATAAAAAAAAACAAAAAAAAAAACACTTGTCCCCCTTTCATGCTGGTACACAAGAAACCTCATCAATGTTGCAGCTAGGATTGTGCACTTAAAAAGCACACAACACACTGTTTTTAAAATAATCAGCAAACAAACAGAAATGTAACTATTATGGTCCAGATTTTTGGTCACTACATTTGCAACAACTCACAGATTTTCACATTTTCTTCTTCGGCCCACACAAAAATCTAGGCCATACTCTTAACAGGAAATCTGTACTTGTTAACTCTCCATAATGCAGACACATATAAACCAAGAGATGTTTATAAATAGAACTAGAACTATTGGATACACACTCCATTCCAAATTTTGTCTTTGGCAATAATAAACTTTCATAAACAAATTAAATAAGAGTGACTGGTAATGAAGTAGTAAAAAATTGCATTCACAAGGTGTCAACAATCATTTGTGAAAAACACAATGCCTATTCACAGATATTTGTTCCAAATGCAAACAATAGTTCTTGGGATAATAACACTCACTCATGCATTACGTATGTAGCTGTCTTAAGAAGAAGGAAAATCCATCACACATGTTAGAGAATAACATGAAAGTTGTAGCCATAATTTGCCTCATTCAAGATTATTCAAAACCCCTTTGTATAAAACAAAGAGTAATGCACGGAATGAAATGCACAAATTTTGTATCATTTGTATATGCATTACCAACACATGTGCTTCTGACAAAAAGCAAATCAAATTTTTAAATGTGCAGCATTGTTTTGCTAGTTAATAAAATAAGATCACTTAAAGTTTATAAAAAAGTACAGAAGAAACAAATGGTACATAAAAAACTGAAAAGTAATGCTAGGAACTTTGGTTCATCTAATTACTATAAGCATTCCAAGTAAAAATTCCCAGATGTTACTGGAAGGCAAAACATAAGCATCGTATATTTCAAGGACTTAATCAAATACGGAAATTATACACCAGAATTAGTTTCAAACCCAATAAGCCAATTTACACACCTAAGCACACTCAACTGTTTTTACGAAATTAAATACTTAGGCACAATATACAAGATGTAATCCCTACTCATTACTCTGCACAACACACAATATTTACATTCACTGCTATTATCAGTGTAATAAAATAACAGAATCTATAATGCTTTTGTAAGATTGTAACACTGTATCAGATGCTAAAGCCTTCGCATATACTCCTGAGTGATACATACAACCAAAACAAATCGAATTATTACAGAAGTAGTAAATTATGTAAGAGTAAATACCAATGTTTCCCAGCAACAATTTGGAAAGTTGCACAAGAAAAGAAAATAACCATATTCAAGCTGGAGTGGCATACGTACTTATTAGTAGATGGTTTTCTTGAACAAAAACGCACATGAATATATCACACTCACACATCCTCTGTAAGGATATACATATTCCTTATTTTGCACTCATAAGCTCCACTGTAACATACACTAAAGTCCACTGATAGCACTTTTTTCACAAAAAAAAAAAAAAAATTATATATATATCAATAGTTAATGTTAAGCTTTATGAACTAAAATGTCAATGATCACTGTCTCCTTTCATTTCTTACACATGCATCTGAGCATTCAATGAGCTGGGAAGGTAATTGGGAGCTTGGGAAAAAGTAATGGTTCACTAGCCACCTGTAAACTGAAACAGTCTCCATCATCTGCAACTTAACATCAACATTTTCAGGGTCAATATACTATATCACAGTCATAAATCCACCATTTCCCTCAAATTTGGTAGTGTGAATACAATAATGTACTTCAAGACATTCACACAAGAAGACACAGTATGAGGTTGCAGAACAATAAAAAAGGATAAAACACATGTCAAATTTAGTAATTTATTTAATAGGAATAATTTAAATATTTATAGGTAATAACTTTACTGCAACAGGTGTGTTTCAGTGAACCATCCCTCTGCCATTACAATAAATGGAAAGGGATGATAGGATGCTTGACTCCGATGATTCAAGGAGCACTTGGAAGTCCATATTATCCACGCAATGAAGCTGGAACTTGAGACTCCAGAAGCATGAACTTCTTCAGAAGCTAAACACTGAAACATACAAGTACAAATTTTCAGCAAAAACTAATGATTGAAGTATTACAACAAATGTTACATCAACAATTTAAAAACTGAAAAACAGGAATTTTTGAGAAATTGAAATTTTAAAAAAATTCAAGTAACAACTGTAATAACTATATGAAAATAACTTAACGAGTGTCACAAACACAAGAAATAGATTTAGCACCAGGAATACCAACATAGCATTCTCACTAAATTGTCTTCATTTCAACAGAACCTGTTACAACATATAGCAGCTTAGAATATGATTTTTGTTTATTAACTTGGATAGTGGAACTTTGAGAAGCCTTTTATTCCTCTACTATACATGCAACATGCAGGGGAATACAGGAATGCACATAAACAATGATGTACACAGTTTACAAATATATTAATCCCATCTGTATAACAGCATGGACAAATGTGTAAGATGCCTTTTAATAACATCAACCTCTCTTCTACAACTATCAACAGCAAGATATAAACAAGAAAATAAAATGACTTTTTTCCATAATCATTTTCAAAACCATGTTTCCCTATTTCCTCTTTTGCTATACAAACTGCTATGTTTTTGAAACCTGTTGGATATACTGTGATATAAAGTGTAACCACAAATGTCAAAATAATCAAGTGTTTAAGAGATGCTTTCCAAAACTCTCAAGTTCATCAAATTAGCATATTATTTATGCAGCAAGCCTACTAAAGCGTTTCACAACAAACACCCCCTTCCCTACTGCCACGACACTGTAAACATTCCCTGGATAAGATAAATAAACACACATTTTGACTTCCTGAAGTTCCCGGGTACAATCAACATATTTTTTACTGGATTTTATTGCTCCATTTGTTTTTCTTTTTTCTAGGGAACCTTCACAAATGTAGACACAAATGACCTTACTATACGAGTTCATACCTGTTGATTTATTATTATCTCTTAACATCTTAGAAGGTCAACATTGCATAAAACTAACATAAAATCATACCCTTTGCCAATGACTATTTTGGCATTGCAACCAAAAATTGATGTTCTTTTAACATTAGGTTCTATCTTAGTACTGCAGTTGCATTTATTTTGAAATTATTGAATGTTGTTTTGTGGAACAAATTAATAGTATTCAATTCCATTTCTAAAACACTTAATCATAGGTTACATTATTGTTATGAACAACAGCCACTTGTCTCTTTTTAAGGAGAGCATAACTCCTAGAATAATTCTGGCAATGAAGATAGAGATAACAGAAATTACAAAACGTGAAAATCAAAACATCTCACATAATTTTTTGCGACATCTCTCAAAACGAAGCATTTATAAATTATGGATTTGGTGTTGGATGATCATTGGCAGAGGGTCACAAGAAGAGAAGTAGGAAATAGAGATTCAGGCAAGGTTTTTGAATCATTGCAGATCACTGCTTTCTTTAATGTCATCGATTCAACGATCTTAATTGCCTCCACGAGCGCATATATTTCTGTGGTATAAGTGCTGCACGAAGAGTCCGCGTGGCACTGTGGCAGTAGAAGGCACACCCTAAATTACCATTTTGGGGTGAACCACAGTGCACATGAGTTATAGCCGGGATACATGGATTTCGTCTCCTGGAATTCTGCCAGAAATGTACTGGGGGAGTTGAGGGTTTGAAGAAATGTGATAATCTCAGGTCTATTTTAGGCCAGAGAAGCTTCCAAGGGGGAACAAGATTTTAGGGGGATTTCACAGGGGTGGGGAGTTTTATATCGAGTTACTGGAAAAGCGTGTAGACAGATACCAGGAGAATGGGGTAACTATGGTCTGAGGGCGTACGATGTCCTGTGACTTGGAAGAAGAAGTGCTTAGTGCGAAGGAGTATTTATAACTGATATTTTCGCACCATATGAGCTGATTACAATACCTTGCCTTTGGCTCAGGGATGGCCCAACAGCTTCGGCCAAGAGATATTCAATACTTGTGCGGTCGCCTGTGCTGATCCGTAAACCAGCATTGTGTACGGTATTCAATGACCAGAGGGTTAATGGAGACGCAGACCCATAAACAATACACCCATAATCTAAGATAGGACGAATGATGGCCCTATATAGGTGCAAAAGACATACTCGGACTTTTATGCCTTCCCCATGATCTATCACTAAGGGCAAACAGTGACACTCAGAACTGATCCCTGGGGAACACCGTTTTCTAACTGGTGCCTTGAGAGTAACGTGTCACCAAGGCGACGCGGGAAGATCTTGCCAAAAGAAAATCTACTAGAAACGAAGGGAGCTGTCCCCTAAGGCCCCACGAATGCAAGGCGCAAAGAATGCCGTACCTCCAGATGGTGTCATATGCTTTCTCTATTTCGAAAACAATGGCTATTAGGTGTTGTCACAGAACGAAAGAAGTGGAAATCTGTGAGGCAAGGGAGACTAAGTGGTTCATGGTTGACCTGTGCTTCCTGAAACCACACTTGCCAAATCTTCAACTATATCTTCCGGTGAGGTGAAAGGACTTCGAACTTCGACTTCTTGTAAAAGAAGCTCGGAGATAGCCGGCGACCAACTTGTCCAACCTTAAGCCACACTACTTTGGGGGACGTACGGTAAGAAAGTGATGAAATATAAGCTCTTCAGAACGCGGAATTACTTTCCCGTTTGGTCAATCTAGCTCTGGATCGTGATCTTTTATAATTGATCAGACTATCCATGGTTGGAAACCTACTAAGCTTTGCCAATGTCCGTTTCCGTTCACGCTCAGAGATAATAGTCTGCATTCCACCATAGCACGGGAGGATCTGACGACTTCGGAATGGTCATGGAGGCTGCATGAAGAACGTCATCAGTACAATGGGCTTCCATAGTAATGATATCGTTTGGGTAGTTTTCCGATATCCGTATTTCTTTCTCGGATGTTTCCCACTGAGCTCGGTGAGTTAGCCAACAAGAACAGGCAACGTTTAGATCGGGAATATCGAAATTGACCAGAATGCAGAAGCGGTCATTATCATGCAGGTCGCTAAGAACAGTTCTCTCAAAGCTGATAGAGAGAGAGATAGACTGCTGAGAGCCAGATTGACAGACGAGATAGTGCTTTCGACGGTATTCAAAATGTTTGGGTAGTCAATAATATTTTCAAGTATATTGCCTCTTGAGCAGGTCCTTGTGCCACCCCAGGCGGGATTATGGGCATTAAAGTTCCCCACACATCTTCAAGTTCTTGTTGTGACACTTGGCCAAGAGAATTGTATATATTGCACACCGTTAAAGAAAAGGACGACGCTTCGGTGGCGTAGTGGTATGTACAAAGACGTTAACTCTGAGGATCAGAGTTCGAGTCTCGTAGCGGGAAAATAAATTTGTGCTTGACAACACTTTCTCTGATTATGCCGATCCGGTGGCCGAGATAGCTAAGGCAGTAGTGCCGTTGCTAATCTCGTACCGAAAGATCGCGGGTTCGAGTCCCGCCTCGGGCATGGTTGTATTGTGTTCGTCCTTTCACCCCCTATCATCATCATCATATCAGGGAAAACAACGGGAAACCACCCTGAATAATTTACCCCAAGAAACCCCGTTATGGGTCACCTAACTTCCGTATATGGAAGATAGGACCAAAGAAGAGAGAAAAGGACGGTAGGCGTATCCGAAGGAAAGTCGGTTCGAATGTTTTGCTCCTCAGAACAGGGTGTCGCCGGATAAGTACCGCGACACCACCGTGAGCACGAAGTCCGTCATCTTGATCAAAGCGAAAGATGTTAAACCCGCGAAGACAGGGGATTATGGGGATGAGTTTCCTGAAAGCAGACTATAGATGGTTTAAGGCGAGAAATTATCAATCTAAATTCTTCTGAATGTATACGAAAGCCGTTTAGATTTCACGAGAGAGCCACAGTAGGGAATTACTTCTTTGCCTTTTTTTCTCGCGGTGCTTCTCGTCAACAGCAGAGTCATCCTGACTGCTGCTGGGCTGGAGGATCGCTCAATGTGAGTAAGAGGGCGGAATTCGATAAAGAATTTTTGTTCAGAAGCAATATAGAATCTATTTCCTTACGAAGCTCAGTGTTCTGTAGCATGTGTTCTGTGGCTGGTGAAGTATTTGATTAGGTTTTTTAAAACTTTGTTGGTATTATTACCTTTTCACATTGGATGTACGCCATATCGATAGGGAAGTCTATAGGCGACACCTGACAACTGTAGCGCGATAAGAGCAGGAGCACCATGTGTTTGATAACTTGCTGTTACCCCTGAGGACTTAGTCTTTAAAGTATTGGAGAAAAATCGTGTCAGGTCTACTGTATTTCCTGGTGCCGGCGTTTGGCCTCAGGGAAGGTAACCTTTTCGTTGACTTATCTTCTGAATCACTCTTTCGCACAGAGAGATGGATCTGACGCACTGCACTTCCCGCTCACTGGGCTTACATACATACATCTTTGCTGGGTATGCCCAAATCTTTGACACTTAAAAACAGCGCAAAGGATTCGGTACATACGGTACACATGGAGGTTGTTGAAACCACAACTGATCCTTTCCGGGAGACGGACGGTCAAAAGTAAGGATCAGAGTTGAAATAGGGACCTCTTTCCACATGCTCTTTCCTTTTAATCCTATAGACTTCAGTCACGCCTTGACTCTTGAAAAAGGTTATAAGTTCCTCTTTATTTCGGAAGCATAATGCGTGGTTCACTACGCCTATGCACAGGTTCAAAGTTGTATGCGTCGTCAGTACCACCTGGAGACCGGCAATCAGCTTGGTGTTTATGTCTATCTGCTCGTTGGTACGTGCTTCATAGAGAATCGTTCCATTCTGCCGCACAACCGGTTGGAGCTTCCCGTTACGTTTCCTCAATGGTCAATGACAATTTCTTCAATACTTAATTATTCATATGGCAAAAGTTAATCTTGTCAAATATGTGCCGGCTGTTCAGAACCTTCTCTAATGACGAGAACACAGAAAAGTGATACACAGAACTTCTCTTGTCGCATTTTCTGCAAATGCTCTCCCAATCATCTACGCAATATTCCGCAGAGTCAACACTGGTATACAAAAGATATTATATAACCATCACTAAAGGCAAGAAAGTACGCGCTATTTTAGCACCACTAGTTCATTTTGCAATATTTATTTAAGAATGGGGATAATTATAGTGAAAGGGCGTTTTAACATTACGGTAATTTGCGCCCAAGAACGTGCACGTACTGTGACTGTGTTGATCTAAAACATTCTTAAATAGAAAGGAAATATGCGTAAAGAACGTTTTTTTTCCAGTAATGAAAGAAAGATGTGGCATAAAAAGAAGCCAAATGAACATTAAAATTTGGAGAGAAAAAGCCATGATTATTGACATCATTGACATATCTCACATTAGGTTGTAAATTCCACTTTGCCGCAGAAAGCCGAAAAGCTTGCGAAGGGTGGATTCAGCATAATCGAGAATGACAAGCAAGGCATGACCTCGGCGGCTATCTCTGGACTTCTCACAGTGGGCGAGAGCTTGTTCCACTGTAAGATGTTCTGCAGTAAGCGGCAATAGGGGATGGATCGCAGCGGTGAAAATATCGTGAGAAATATCAGTGACAATAGTAGGCGCGTAAGAATCATCTCCTCGCGCCTAGATCTACGAGATAAAGCCCAAGGTTTAACAGACTCCTATCTCATAAGCTTAAAATGCAATTTCTGTGTTTGCCATGCCTTGAATAGGGAACGTCTGCATCGAATCTTCCGTAGGCATTGGAAGTTCTCTGACCGTTTTCCTCGTTATTATTGTATCGTAGTATTTTGTTTTGAGTTCTCTTTGTTAAAAGGGTCGCAGGAAAAGAATGAGATGGATTCGAGAGCACTTTTGAAATAGCTGTACTTTCCGCATGCCGAATGAGCATATTTTAGTGATTTTAGATTGAGTACCTAGCGCCTATATATCACTGCAGGGAGAGACAAGCAGAGCGTGGTACTATGACAGTGAAAGGCATATCCTACTTTGCCATTTTGCGAGGAACCATCATCGTAAACGAGGATGTGGCAGGTCAACGTGGGTTTGATCTGAAATTGTTTTAATTATATACTAGGGGGCACTCTCTTTCCAATAGGTGATTAGAGGCAGCTTGTCACCAGGCGGATGCGGAAAGACCTTAAAGAAAGAAAATTACTATGAACAGTGTGAGTTGTCACCAACGTACTCAGGAATGCACGGTGCGAAGGATACCGTACCTCCAGGTGGTGTCGATAGTTTTCTCGGTGTGAAAGAAAATTGCTACAAGGTGTTGTAGCACGTAAGAGAAGATCAGGGTAACTAGAGTGACTACGCGATCCATAGTTCAACGGAATCATTCGACACCATTTTGGTGGGCGTAAGCAGATTTCTTTGTTCCATGACCCACATCAGACGAGTGTTTACCTTCATTCTAAAAGCTCGCAGATGCAGCTAGTGAGCGAAATCGGGCAGTAGATTGATAAGGTTGTTGTCCTTTCCATCCTTGGAGATTGGGATAATGGCTTCACGGCAGTTACTAGGATTGGCACTGAAATCCTACTGAAGAAGCGGAGGAAATGTTCTTTTGCAGGAAGATGCTTTAGCATTTCATTTCATCAACAGCACTCTAATCTTCTCTTAGCATTGAGAAAGCTCAAGGTGTAGTGTAATGAACTGGAGATGTTCTGATAATGAAAAGCCAATTCAACTTATATTCTCGGTCTTATCTATTTACCAGCAACCCTGAGACTATCGGCCATGCATGACCAATATAGCACTGGCCCGAATTCTTTTATTACTGATGAAATTTGCGGTGGTAGGAAACCTATTGAGCCTGGCCAGTGGCTGCTTTCAATCACGCTCCGTGATAGCAGTCGGCATTCCAAGGTACACGGGGAGTGGTGGCCGGCCTGCCGCCTTTGAGATTCAATAGAGACGGCGTAAAGAACTGCCATTATGCCAAAGGCCGGTGAAATGGGCCATCGTGGCATCGATGTCGAGTAAAGAATTGACAGATATTCGTGTTTCTTTGCTGAATGTATGCAATAAGCGCGATGGATTAGCCAACGAGGTGGGGGGGGGGCAACGTTTAAAACACGAATATTAAAGTGGAACAGAGTAGCAAAATCAAGCAAGTCATCAAGAAGTCCACTCTAAGATGGTAGCCATGACTCCAGATATCGATGGATAAGAAAGTATTCAAAGCCAATGGAGAAGCGAGTATCCAGTATTAACAATTCCAGTATTAACAGTACAACAATCCAGTATTAACAATTGCGTTAAATTGGTCAATTTTCAATAATACTACCTCTCGGGCAGAACCTGTGTCATCCCAGGCGGAACTGTGGGACATGAAAGGGATGTTGGAGGAAAAATACACAGATAATAAATGGTGCAAAATCCTACGGCGCAGCGACGCTCGCTACACGTGTCGAATACGAAGGTTGCCTTTTATGTTTCGGGATTTGGCAAGCCTGGTGTTGCAATCTGGCAACTGACAGCTCTATCATAAAGTTGGATGTTTTGAGGTTATACGTACTCAGAACGTTTTGACATACGAGCGCTATTTCTGTTTACAGTAACTTAAAAGATTCATCTTGCCCCAAAAATGGAATTAAATCGTGTACATTTTCGTGCGATTATTTTTTACAACTTTCGACGTGGATTAACTCAGCAACAGTGCATGGATGAACTGAATTCACTTTTTAGCGATGAAGCTCCATCAAGGACCAGTGTTTATCGTGGTGGTATATATGGTGAATTCAATCGCGGTCGTAGTTCACTCCAAGACTAATTTCGCGAAGGTCGTCCAAAATCAGTTGTTCCGAAAACTATTGATGCTGTACGTGAACTGATATTGCAAGATCGTCATGTGACCTATCGTGAGATTGAGTCAACCTTAGGCATTAAGTGGGACCAGCATACATTCAATATTGCATGAACATTTGACTGTCAAAAAAATTTGTTCGGTTTGGATCACAATTTGTCAATCGCTCAAAAAAAGGCTCGTGTCGATTGGTCCAAAGAAATGCTCAAAAAATACGATCGCGGTGCTTCGAAACTCGTCTACGACATCGTGACAGGTGATAAATCGTGGATTCCGAAAGTAAAACACAGTCGACTGTATGGGTGTTTCAAGAATGAGCAAATTCAAAAGAATTTTTCGCGCAACAAGCGACTTCCAAACAAGATGGTCGCCTTTTTTGTTTTTTCGGAAAAAGAACAACGCAGAACAGTCAATTCTGAGTGGTACACAACGATTTGTTTGCCAACCGCCGAAGACTGTTCACTCTCCACCACGACATGCGAGCTCTCACACATCGGCTCAAACAACTGCATTTTGAGCACCCAAAAGATAGATTTCATGAGTCATCCGCCGTGTAGCCCTGACTTGGCACCGAATGACTTCTTTTTATTCGCACGTAAAAAACAAACAGAGACGTTTTTCGACACCTGAAGAAGCGGATGCTGCATTCAGAATGCATGTTTTGGAGATACCTCAATGAGAGTGGCAAAAGTGCTTCGACAATACGTTCAAACGCATGCAAAAGTGTATCTTCATGGAGAATATTTTTAAAAACAATAAAGTGATTTTCGATGGTTAATATTTGTTTTTGTTCTCTAATCCTGAAATAGAAAAGGAAACCCTCGTATCATGACATGGCTCCGGCCTACGCGATTAAACATAAAGCATCCTTGAGTCTGTCCACCGCACTTCATTTGAAATTACATTTTAGCCGTAATAACGTAAACAGCTAGTCCCGTACCGCTACTTCAAGTTCATTCACTGATCACCCATTCACTAAGTCGTCTCGCATTAAACAACTATGAACACACACTGATAAATGATTCCAACAAAAAGTCAACGCAATTTTTACCAATCAAACCTCGATTTAAAAAGCAAAAACATGGAGGTTTCATATCAGTTTTCTGACTTTCTCTTTCTACATTTTACCGAATTCTCTGAAAATTCCTGACCATTTTCCAAGGTAATCAAAATCCATGACATTCCAGACGCGCGCAAAGAAACTCTAGCAGATGCGGCAGCAAAACAGCAAATAGACATTTCTATTGAATTTAATTTCTCAGATTCACCTCAGTGTCCCACTTCGTATATTACCACACTTATGTAGAACTTTTTAGAGATTACAATAGTATTTTCAAAGGTGATTTTTGAAAGAAAAAACTATTTTTTTTTAACTTAATGAATTTAATACATACATCAAATGAAAGAGCTTTTGTTCTTTAAAGTCGCAAAATATTAAATTTCTGTTACAACTTCAACAGGAATTAAAAATGATTAAATTTACCGCTGCATTCTATCGAAAATTTTGAAAATTAATATTTGGGATAAATGAAAAAACACGCTTTCATATTTTTGCTTATAACCTTCACAGACAAAAATGTTTAAAAATCTGGGACATCAAGGTCAAATTTTCTTTAATTTTGTGCGATTTGATGTGGAATGACCCATGTACATCTGACGTGTGTCTGACATTACACGTGCCACGAGCGCCACTCATGAGGGACGCTATTTAGTGTACACCTACCTGCTAAAACAAACCACCCTAATTTGAAGTATTCTGAGACGGGCGCAAATTCTATACTTGCCACAGGCGCCTGAAAACCTATTATCCGGTCACCCTGAAAAAAGCCCTGATGTAAACAAATGCACGTGTGTTAAGATGATTCTCATTGGTCTGCACTGTGAGGTCTGCAGTGTAATCCAGCGTACAGAAACTCCGAAAAGAGCTCACTCACAAAGGGCAATTACAAACGCCAGAGAAGAAAAGGAAGGGAAAGAAAACCGAGATTGAAGCATACGATGACTTTGCAGTCAGTGCTGTTCGAAAGTGCATTCCTTGAATTAAAAAGGCAAAAGTGCAGAAACGAAACGCAAACGCATGCAAAATTATAGAATGTGATCAATAACTTCAGAATTTTAGGCCAACCAATTTATACAAATAATTGACATCCGGTTATTGAGAACCACTTCCTGAAGCAGACTGATCGTAAGTACTGGAATGAGCATGACATTTGCATGACCACTCTAATTCCATTTCAAATGGCGGGGTATGCTACTTGCGTCATCGAAAGTAGTGCGCTAGGAAGTGTAAAAATAGTTAAAAGTAGTGCGAAGCAAAGATTTCTTTTTTTAAATCTTTTTTTTTTCTTAGGGTGAACGGATAATAGATACGCCTGCATCTGCAAAGTGTACGTTTCACTTTCGTCCTTGGTGCAGTGTGACCTGTGAATGTACGTACCAGGAGCTGAACAGGTATGATGTATAACGCCTTCATCTATGTTAGTTTTCACCTATTTGCCTGACATTTGTACAAATAATTCATTCATAATCAAATTTAATTTGCAAATTTTGTGTTCATGGTTCACTAAATAAATAGTACTAACATGTTAATCATCATAACCGTGTCTTCAGTCACAATCCGTTTCCTCCTTTAGCCCCCCCCCCTCTCCCCCAGGAGCTCACGGCCCGGCGTGGAGAAAAATTCCTTCGAACACAGGAAGGGACCAGCAGTGCGATCTGATGAAGGCCACAATACGCTGGCCGAAACGTTAGCCACCATGTCAGTGACGCGGCTCGTCCCGGATAGCCTAGAAAAAACGAACTGCGGCCGCGGAAGCCTACGCAACCAGAAAGGGACCAATTCAGTCCGCTATCGCAACCTCTCTCTTCCAAGGCTATTCGCTCCTCTCTCTCTTTATACAACAAATCTAGTGCTTAAAACCCAATAGCACTACCATCAAAAAATAAAAACGAATGAAAAAAACTAATGATACCAAACCACAAACTTTCTCGCAATGGATTCAACGCTTCCAAATATATTATATTGATTTGAATATTATACTGAACAATTTATTTGTTGTGACACGTTTTACAATACGGCAAGAGTCTTGTACAATTGTTTATGCTTTCAAAATGGGGAAATGACATACAGACACTTCCAGTTTATTTAGAATCTTAATGGACTGAGAGAAATGTTTAGTTTGTAAATTAATCTTGTAATTGATTCAACTAAACGGTATAGTATATTTTGGAAGAACCTAGTGCTTAATCACGTTCGCGAAACTGCTGTTTAATTAACCACACTAATGTACGTACAGTAATTTTCACTAAACAGTACGTACCCGTGACGAATGGCATCTTGCGGAGCTAACTAAACGAATCGTTGCGTTGAATAATACGTTGAGTAATATCTACTAAGCACATTGCAGTGAAAATAACTGAACGAAATGTGAGAGGGAATACTTAATTTCTATTGCTTCAGGCAGTTAGCAACTGGGGTTCCGGAGCGGACACCCATCCTAAAGTCCCGTGGAATCGAACGTCCTTAACCTCGATTACCTGACAGAACCTAGCCAAGCAGAACAGATACGAAAGCAGGCTACCGCCATTTGGCTACTGACGGTAATCCTAGCATTGATTTGGAATATAACACAAATTACTTAAAATCAATAAAATACTAATCATGCCATTTATCTAGCGTAAGCTCTATATAGAGCGTTTAATTCACACACTTCACATGGATTCTAACCTGTCGAATAGGTCAGATGTCTGAAAACGCGTGCTTACTAAAACGTGTTTAGTAGTGTCGATATGAAACTTAGATCTCGCCGAATGCTTTTATCTACGAAACAATAAAATCTCTGACAATTCTCTTTGTTCATTCTCTTACGATTTTGAATTGTCTGATTTACTAAACGAAAGTATATCATGTGTAGTGAATCTAGTTACAGGAATAATTGTATTTACTACACGATCGCTTACTAAACATGCTTAGTACATTCTACTACATTTCTCTCAGTGTAGAGTGTATAAGTGAGAAGAATTGATTCAAATGATTTTCAATGAAGTTTCTGAAATTCTCAATAGTTTTCTGCATCAGCAGAGTTGTGACAAAATAATTATCTACGAGCCAGGCTCGCACCAGCGACCCTTCCCTCCGAAATGCTGAGTCAGAACTTGACATTTAACCACTTTGGCCATCCGGGATCTAGAGAATAGGCACTTCTATAATAGTTATATGCGTCGAAAGACAACTGATTTGACGAAACATACGTTTCATAAATCCCATGTGAAAAAGATGTGAAAAATTGTTTATAAGTTAAAAATTCGAAAAATCCCATACAGACACTTCCGGTTCATTTATCTTCATTAATACTATTTGCAATTACAATTACTTCAAATGAGTCAATATTTTTTCTGGAATACTTCCTGCTGCAACACAGAATTGTCATACATAATAGTTCCTGGTCAAGACTAGAAACAGCGAACGAACCTGCCTTCCGAAGAGCTCAGGCCTTACTCCCCCTCCCCAATTAGCTACCTCTGCTATCCAATGATGCGCAATGAATACTTCTATAATAGTAATAATGCAAGGTGGTTTCAGTTCTAGAAATATAGAGTCAATGCGAAGAAAGAAAACAGGTGAGAAGACCATGATGCTGGTCGAGAGTAGAAAGAATAGAAAACTAACAGCGAGAAAGTCTGTGCAATTCTATAACACCATTAGTTTTTTTATATACTTGTTTAAATAGCTAATTTTGTACAACAAACTTTGTCTGATGCAAAAATCTAACTTGAAATTTGTAGTTTTGAAATGTTTTTGCAATTTTCAAAATAAAACAAGAAGTAACTACTGAAAATGGGACTAGTACCATACTTCTTACCATGCCTTATCAAGAAAAAATTTCAAGCGTTTTTTAAAGATTTTGTTGCTTTTGTTGTTGTTGTTGTTGTTGTTGTTGTTGTTGTTGTTGTTGTTGTTGAAGTAGTAAGTTTCAAGCCCACATTAATCAAGAAGTACTAATAATTTTTAAAAAAATTAATGATTCTTTCTAAACGGCTTATTTTGTACTATATTTAATTTTGTACTTTTAAAAATTATTTTTGTAATTTTCGAAAAATTGGTGTTATTACCGAACGTGCGAGATGCACCATTCCCTAAAACGTCTTTCGCACTATTGAATAATAAATTTGAATTAAAAAAAAATTGGAGTAATTTTTTGAAAAGGTCCGTGGGGCTTCAGATTAAACAATTCAAACTTAAAATTTCAGTTTCAAATTCCAGAAGACACGACATCAACCAAATCGATTGGGGAATTTCAAGTGTGGAGAAAATTTGCTGAATAACTTAGCCGCTAGCGCTGGCCGCGGACATACACAGACGGGTGGACAGACACAGACGGGTGGACGGACACAGACGGGTGGACGGACACAGACGGGTGGACGGACAGACAGACATTTTGCCGTCAATCGATTTTTCGGTATCAAGAACCAGCAAAACATGGATTCTGGATACGAGGATTTTTTTCTAAATTTAGCAACAGGATTTATCCACCTTTTCGTTACCAGAAGGTTTTTTCTGGCGCACGATTACAAAACATTCTCTTTTTACAAAGACTTCGTAAGGCGAGAGTAAAACAAGGGCTGTCCAAGGAAGGCCAACAGAATACATGAATGGATGTATGCATTTTAAAGTGCTTAAGTACGAAAAAAAATGCCAGAGTGGAAGATGGGGGCAACATAATATCTAGAACATGTTCTACTTGGGAAAAATACCAAAATTATGAGTATAGCAATAAGAATGTTTGCTGGGCTGGACGGAATGTTTTTAATGGACACAACTTAGTGTGGCTTCAAAGTTTCAGCCGGTCATGGGGAAAAGGCTAGCCCCCTCGCCCACACGATCAATGCTACTTTTCAAGGCAGTATACCAAGAGAAAGTAAAATAAAACAATATCTCAGGATACATAATATGCAGTAGTGCACTTTTGCGGCTAATTAGGGATTGCACACAGTGTGTAATCCTGTGAGACAAAGTAAGCCCATGGTTCAGTCAAAGCCCTCTTCAATAAATGCTCATGCCTTTGAAGCCAATGCAGACTTGCTTTTCAGAGAGTGTTGCTGAAGTATATTGAATTGTTTGTGAAATTTAATTTTAATGAGCTGATAAAGAATTTAAAAATTAATTTGTGTTGTTTCTTAATCTGAGGTCCAGAACTCCTCAAAATTAAATATCACCCTCACATTTAGTACTGAAAAATGCTTCACTTCCAACCAAAATAAGTAAAGGGTATTTAATATGGAGTTCGCTGAAATGAATGCCAAGCAGTACATTTTTGGATTTGTATTACAGGAAAGAAAAAAAAATGAAAACTTGAGTGGAAGCATAGATGAAAACAAGATAAAAAGTTTATGGCTTTGAAAATGTTCAAAAGAACTTCAAATTTATATGTATGTTCTGCCAGTTTTAATAAATATCTGCCAAAGTATGAAGTAGTTTTTATTGACAGAATTTGGTAAACTAATTGCTGAATACTCACAGAAATCCATTTTGTCAGTGATTGTTGTGAAGGAGATAGTTCTCAAAACTTTTGTGAGAGTAAGACTTTACTGCTTGTTGAAGTTTACCAACAGAGAATTACTCCGGCAAGGAAAAGAATAAATGTTGAAAATTCCAGTTACAATTTTATTAGTAAGAAAAAAAATAAACATATTTTGGATGTAGCTTTCAAGATAATTTGTCTTATTGAGAAAAGAAACATGCACAATCAGCATCACCTTGGTTTTTATTTGCCCATCCATTTCAATTTTGTTCTCTTAATCAGCATATTCGCATGTATTATTTTTTGGTCTGTGTAATTTTTTTACTGATTTAAATCATCAGTTTCTAGACATTTTCATGAAAATAAAGAAATAGTTGTTATTCCTCATAACATTATTCAATTACAATGAACAACTTTCTTTAGATTTAAATAATTTCTTTTCTTAAAACTAGTTTAAAAGTTCTACTTCACCTGCAGTCTTTTTAGTTACATTTGAGAGGAAAACAAAATAAACGAACATTTCCTTTTTGGTCAGATTTAGCTGAACAAAGTTGAATTACGAATGTAATTACTGTTGTTTCTTTATCACCTTGCTGAACGCTAGTTGCTGACCAACATATTGTCAAAGGGCATTTAACACATAGCTGAGTTACTATATGATACAGGGCAAAGCTTCACAGCAGTACACCGGAACACACATTCAAATTTCATAAGAACTTTCTCGTAATTTTATATTTATTTACTTTGTAAATTATCTGGTACACTTACCTGTATATAACTGTTGCACAAAGATGTTCAAGCAACGTAGGTGTAGACTTTTCTGCAGAACACAAAAGAGCATTATTAGAGCTAGTTTTACAACACAACTACAATTTTTTTTTAAAGTATACTGTATATATTTGACATTGCACAAGTGAAGCCAAAGAAAAAGATGAACAACATTCCTGTTTTCTAGGCCTTTACCAATGCAATTTCAAACATTATGTAATCAAGTTTGTTAACTTGCAATATACAGAATCCACTACTCTCGAAAGATTGTGTATCACATTTTAGTATTTATAAAATCAGAAAGTACCTTTTGTTTTGCAAAAGCATTGAAGTTTTACTAACCTAACTACATATGTTCCTTTTTAAAAATAATTGTTTCACAATTACAATCATTATGATAATGATGATATAATTAATAATAATGATAATAATAAAATAATGATATATAATAATGATAATAATAATGATAAATAATAATAATAATAATAATAATAAATAATAATATAATAATAATAATAATAATAATAATAATAATAATAAACCCTACCATTACAATAATTATGATAATTATTTTTTTTGACAGATTCTTCTATATTGCACAATCAAATTTTGAAAAAGGGAAGTATAACTGATAAAGAATACCATAGTAATTTTATTTCTTGTAACTCAATAATAATTAAGCAATTCTGTAATGGTATGCAATTCAACAATTATGCATTTTGGAGTACAAAGACTGCTGGATATTCGACTCAATATAGTTATGAAAACTACTCTTTCTGAAATTGGACAGCAAAGCACCCCTGCACCATGCACGTTTGACATTGTAAATACAACACTGGGTATTCATTGTACATGCTTACAAAAATACTCTTATGAAGGCTAAAAGAATCAACATATCACTTTCAAAATTAAGAGATTGATACCGTAATGTGGATGAGCAAAAACGACATAAACGCCTGGTGATAAACTATATCCTAAAATACTGTTCCTTTGATGTTCTGGATTGAGCAAATTTTACTGTTGTAACTAGATTGATAATATGAAAACTTGCTTTAGATATTCATATTGTGTGCTATTTAGTGGGCTGCAAAATATACTTTTCAAAAGGGTTATTCTCTATTTGGCAAGATTTTAAAATAAAAATGCTACATAAATTAATGTAAGATATTAGTGTTTTTTTTTTTAGTATATTTCACTGAAAAAATGCTGTATGCATAGTTTTGATGCAGCTACATGAATTTTTTCATGTTTAAGTGGTGTAAAAATTTGAAGTTCGTAACAAATACTAAATACATAATGCTGATTATTTAACATTTACAAAGCCACTTGCATTCATCACAGAGGTGAAAAACTTCGCTAGTTAATGGTAATTACGATAAAACTCCACTTATTACATCAAATTTAGAAATTACTCAAAATGAGGTTTATAAAGCAATTAATCAACTTAATATTAAGAAGCTTATTGACCTTAATGGCATTCCAGCATTGATTTGTATAGCTAAAAGAACTCTGAATCTTCTTGAGTTATTAATTATATCACTTGTTGAAGGGACTCTACCAAAGATTTGGCTCATTACAACAGAATTTAAAAGCGAAAATGGATTTGATGTAAGAAATTATAGAACAATATTCCTAATTATTTGAATCAACAATTACAAATTAACCCTTTTACTAAAAGACATTATAATCAATGAGCAGCTTAGTTTAAAGGTATATCACTGTACAATTTGTTTGAGAAAATTGAACAAAATTCTCAAGTAGATGTTATATATATGAATTTTGCTGAAACCTTTGATATAGTTAAATTTTTTATCCTTGAATAGAAGCTTCATAATTTTGATGTTAATGGAGTACTTTGCAAATACATTAGAAACTGTCTCTCAAGTAGAACTCAAAAAGTTAGATCCAAATGTTTCCTCACAACAGACATTGCACTGGTGGATCCAGGGGTGGGGGGTGAGGGGGGGCAGCATGGCCTCTAAAAGGCCTAGTTTTCATTTACCTTCCTTTATTTGGAAAAGTTGATTTAAAGATTTATTTATGTTCGAATTGAATAATTATGTAAACAATGTCATATAGTATCCTATTTATGGAACATAAATAATATACAATATAATAACAAATATGTTTACTCTTTAACAAAGATCTGCGATTCGCACCCCATACTCCCACCCCCCAGCTGGATCTGCCCCTGAAACATTTAGAAATTCTCTGGTGTTCTTCAGGGCTCTCATCTTGAACCTCTATTGTTTCTGATATTCGTATACATTTCAAAACCGAAAACTAGAATTAGTCAAAATTTTCAAAGATTGTGGAGGAGTTTTCGCGCAATCCCTAAATTTGATACACATATTAGCTTTATTTAATAAGGCAAATAAAGTGCTTGGGTTTATTAGAACAACAACAATGGACTTCACAGATATTGTAGCTTAAAAAATATTTTATCTGACTGGTAACACGTAATATTTTTGTGCATCGGTAGTTTGATATCCTTATTATGGAATATACGCGGAAAAAAACTTGATTCTATCCAATACAATTTTTATCTATGCTGAATGGAAATGTAAACTGGCCTCGCCTAGATTATCACATGACTGCATAGAAATTGCAACTACTTTGAATATCAGTTCACTCACATCCTATGGCGTTTACAACAATATCTTTTTGGTCCCATAAGAATAGAAATGAAATACATCTTTATGAATATTATAGAAAAACAAAACCTGGGCCTACATGTAAATTTCATTGAAAAATTTGGAGACATTTTTGAGTTAAGTTCACAGAAAAATTTGAGTTTGCAAGAAACTTTGTAAGAAAGCATTTAAAGCTCTTGTTCTCACAATTGCAATAATCTAGAAAAACATTCGTAATGAAAATATTAAGAAGAGAGATATTTAAAACAAATTACATTAGTGTAACTTTTTAAAAATAAAAAGAATTCACAAAAATTATGTTAATTCACATTATTCAGTGCATGAAGCATTATTTTCACAAGAGTTTTTAAGAAAAAAGTTTGAGCTGTTTTTGAGAAAATCTTGTGTTTATTATTGCCCGTAACTACAAAATTGCACAACTAATATTCTCAAAAAAATCAAAGATTTCAATCAATGATATTAATTAAAAAACTATTTAAAGAAATAAATTTCATTTGAAGCAAAAACTCTCATTTTTAATAATGTAGTAATAAAAAGGGTCAAAATATTTCAAACTTTTGATTTTTCAAAAATTCAACATTAACAGTGAAAATAGGAGCTATGATATCTTGGTAAGTGTACTTCACTCTATTCCCAAGAGAAATTTAAAGAATTTTTTGAAGTCTTTTTTTGTGAAAATTGTGAAAATGTCTCAGAAGTTTTGTGTAGAGTGTCCCCAAAATTTAAAGAAATCTTTTTATAACTGCAGGGCACTGAGTTAGATCAGATCATTTGGATAGTATTAATTTTAGAAAAACAAAGGAATAGTTTAGACACTAGTATTCTGTATAAACTGACTAAAAGAAGGATGTTTTGGAAAAAAAATAATTTTTAAATACATTTATAAAAAAAGGAAAAACAGCTGAGTCATTCCATGTCAAAACAACAACATTCACTCAAATTCTGTGGTTCTATAATTTTCAATTTCATTTAGACTTCGTGCAAACAATTACTTCACAAGGAACACAGTATTCTTTATGCAGATCCTGTAGGTTTTGAGAAATATGCCGTTATATATACATAAAGATTGAATACTTTGAAGGTCGTCCAAAAATATAAAATAAAAAAGATTGCACTGCAAATAAATTCACAAAACTTATTTTGTAAGTAATGGTGCTCTATAATGTCTTCCTTTACCAAGTGAGATAAATTAGTTTCATTTTGTATTTCTGCTCCCTTTCGGTTCACTTCTTTACGTATGTGCACGTTCAAATTTGTCACAGTGTTACTACAATCTAATGTTTGCAAACTTGTATCAACTAGTACTTGCTCTTTTTTCCTACAGCCCATCAATGATGTGGTTTGTTGGATCATGTCATTGATAGAATTTTGTGACATATTTTGTGTATCTCTATCAACACAGGCTAAAGAAAAAAATTAATTGAAAGTAATTTTTAAAAATTTACTATTGAAAAGTGCAAAAGAAAAACAACACTAATTTTACACAAAATAATACTTTTTGTGTATACTTTCAGCACAAAAAATATTATTTTGTATTTTCGTTCTGCAAGGAGATACAAAGTTTTAATTGTTATCTGGTAAAGTTCAAACCTAACAGATTCAAAAAAATATTATTCTTCACACCCCTTTTAAATCATGAGTATCAAGGAAAGTAGGTGACATTGAAACTCTGGAAACTATTATTAAACTATAAACTACTACCAAATATCTATTATTTAATGGGTCAAACCCGTGGTCTCCTCTTGAATCGGGAATTCGTATGGGGTTATTGAATCATTTCACCGGTTCCATTAGTGTGACCAATGTCATCTTCATCAACATAAAAATATTTCATCACAGTAATACTTTCATTGGCAAATTTTTACATATCCTTGGCTGAGAGAAATTGGTCTATAAATATTCTTTATAGGCTGGCTTTTGTTATATATTTTTGTAGCATCAGCCTCAATAGCATCACATGGACTATTCCCATAATTTGCGGCAGAAAAGCACCATCAGGTATCTCATCCTCAATCATTTTTATGATTAACTAAACTGGCGTAATCTTTCTTGTTTTTTGTATTGGTCACAGCATTTTTCTTAAGTATAAAATCTTTCTACTTATACTCGATGTTTTGAGCATGGTGAATTTTGAAGAATGGCTGAAGTATGTATTCCATGGATACTATACATAAAGACTAGGAACAGCCAGTGTTTCATCCAGGTGCATGTAAACAACAATTAGGTGAATAGTCTGATTTGTCCAGTGGTAGCTTTGAACCACATCTTGGACTATGATTGTATAATTCTCAGAGAAGTCAACTAGAACAACACATTCATGTTCCTTTAGTTTCCTTGCACCTCTTCAATTACTGTGATTACTGTAAGTTCTTAAACAAATTTTTCAAATCTTGAAATGCAGAGCTGCCTACCATCACCCACTGTTTATATTCAATATCCTGCAGACTTTCCAACAAATGTTTACTTACTTTTTCTAGACCAACACATTTTTCACACCCTGATAAGGAACATTACTTATGTTCTGTACAACATATCATTTAAAGCCTAGTTTTTTCAGCCACTCTTTCACTTTGCACCATGAGTGTTGTTTTGGCAAGTTGCACAAACACACTTAGCTGTTCTTTTCGCATCCTCTAATATGCAATGCTTAGGAAGCAGATTGTCAAATTGCATGACAATAAACATTTCTGCACAATCTCTCATATTGTAGAATCTTCTGACTTGCTTTTCATGAGAAAGTCCAGGACATATATGACTACAATCATCATCTTAAAATGCAACTACTGCTTTTGTCAAGTAAAGGATGGCCATTATTCTTTGTGAAGCCACACACCAAACCACATGATCTCACTTATAATATATTTCATTACTCCTAATTCTTCTGCTAGTTTCTTTAATGACCAGCTTTGTGGTACAAGAGATACTATACATAATTTCTCTTAAAGTAACCATTGTTTCTAAGGTCATTTTGATGTGATAAGAGAAGATTCATATAGTCCCTACCAAGAACAACTAAATCTTTCTTTGAATTATTTGAATCAATCTAAAGTAATTTGAAAAATGTTTCCCTATCTAATAACTGATGAAGTTTGTGCTAATTTTCTCTTTTCATGAGAACGTTTCAGTTCACTGCTGAGTCTCCTTTCCTTTAATGGAGATATTCCTACTTATAAAAATGATGGATTGTCTATTTCACGTAAATTACCACATCTGCTGATACTTCTCCATGAGTCATCACAATCATAACTACTGTTTTGTAAATTTCAATAGCAATTTGTACACACACACACATACATACTGCCCAGAATAAGATTTTCTCTTTTTGTCAGAAAGGATTTTTGTTATCTTTCAAAACACTGTCATTAAGTTTTGTGTCTTTTGTATGGATCAAAACATTTTTGTCCATATAGATGAGTATTGTTGAATTATTTTTAGTTTTATGATTTCCGGTGTCTTCAATCTCATACACAATAATTGCTGGTCTTCATCATGCATGGTTTCAACCTCTAAGAGGCCAGTAGTTTGAATGTTAGTTAATTTGCAGTAACAATCATCACACGTTAATAGTTCAAAAGAAGAAGGATCCATTTTCTTGAACTCCATTTCTATTTTCACCTACGATACACAGACTGAAAGAGAGTAGCTAAATGTCAATGCACTGTACAGAAAGTACGTTTACTTTATTCACTCACCCACTCCAGTTCTTAGATTTACAAATAACATTACTTAAAGATTACAAAAATGAAGCGTTTTCATGTCAAGATTTGCTACTGTCTGGTTCCTAGTTCTGCAGTCCTGACAAGGGGTCACAGTTTCTGAACAGAGCAAGACAAGGAAATGGGATACTCGAAATAATTCACAAAATTATATCAATGACAGGGATGCAACAAACCACGTCACTGATAGGCTGTAGGAAAGAAGAGCAAGCACTAGTTGATACAACAAGTTTGTGAATGTCAGCTTCCAGTTACACTGTGACAAGATTGAACATGCACATACATAAAGAAGTGGTGAACTGAAAGGGAACAGAAATACAAAATTAAACTTTTAACATATACAGAAAATCAGTATATTTGCTGGTAAAAATTGGCCTAGCCCTTACCTTCAGTTCAGCATTTTATGATAAAATCGGGTATTATTTTAATTAAATAGTAAAATTTCTCCTTAACTGCTAAATCACTTCTTATTCAGAAAAGTTTATAATATTATTACCAAATTTTGTGAAGAAGTCTTTATTTTTTTGCAAGTTGTTATTTTTTGGTAATAAGCGTCCACTCACATCAAGAAGAGAAGTACTGTATGCAAATTTGTATATCGAAGAAACAAGTCGGACTTGATACAAATCATTTTGCCAGTATTCATACATAATATCAATTAGTAAGTGGAACAAATTTGGTTGAATTCCCAACGCTGCACCACAGCCAATTTGATAATTTGACACAGAATAAATCAGCTTTCCAGACGCAAAACTTATTCTTATTAATATGCATTTTCAATTCATTAACTTCCTCAACTTATTCCATAATTAATGAATAATAGCTGTGTAAAACACTAGAGACTAAAAAAAAGGGCACTTCCAAATTTTGTTTAGTATGGATTGTGAAAATTTATGCTATTTTATTTCCAAGACCTAAAAGTCACAATATTTTATAACATGCAAAAACATTTACAGACATGATAACAATGTCAGTTTGATCAAAATGACTGAACCAAACTATCATTCTGTAAACAAAAGTTTTGTTAAAAGTAGTACTTGCATTATACCCAAGTATTTTGCAGCAGATTTCTAGTGTTACAGAAACGTCAAAACGTCATCAGTTTTATCTTAAAAGGAGGCAAAGAAGGTAGAATATTTTTTTTATTTTATTCATAATATAGTTATTATTATATTATTATAGTCATTGCATTTGTGATTCTAGAGCATAAGTTTAGTGAGACCACTGCGAAAGTGGTTTCATTGGTTTGATTAAAGAATTTTTAATTGATAAAGCGTTTTGTTTATATTAAATCAACAATGCAATTGACTTATTCTTAAAATTTCATTATTCTTTACTTTCTACATACAATACTTTTCATTTCTAACATGCAGTGATAATCAACTTCCTTCACATAATTGTTAAGTATTTAATATAACGTAACACAAAAATTATATTTTAGACCTAAAAAGGCCAAACAAACAAGATGTTTGAAATGCAATTTCTTTTCCCCTATATTTTTATGTATTTGTTTTGTATTACATTTTATTAAGTATACTTTGCATTCAATGTTCGTTCATAAGTGCATGTACATAAATCCTGTATTTAATATTATTGTATAAAAAATAATTTATTTTAATTCCGTAAACTTTATGAAACCACATTATCTATCAAAATTATTATCCTTTGTTCCCTTTAAAAATGTGTGTGTAAACAACTACGTAATAAATCAGTTTCCTTATAAAATTTCAAATTATCTTTCATTTAAAATACTATTACAACTACTTCTAGTACTACTACCACCACCACCAATAATAATAATAATAATAATAATAATAATAATAATAATAATAATAATAATGATATAAATCTTTGAATTGGCTGGAAGCATTTAACTAAACACCTTACCTATCTTCTGGTGTTCGGGCTAAATACTCTCTTTCAATAAGCCCTTCTATCCTCTTTTTAATGATAACAGGAGACGGAAGAAACCTGCTCTTCAATTGTTCAGTAACTTCAGCAACAAGGACATTGTGCTGTACAAGTCATAAAATGAGGAACATTATTTTCAAAACAAACAACAATAGTTTGAATAATAACAACAATTGATATTGATCAGGAACTTACAGGCATTCGCTTTCTAGCCTTCATTATTCTAACAATAGCAGCTTCTATTTCATGCTTTCTATCTTCATCTACCTTATTTCGAGTTTCCCTTCTTTCAGGCTCAGATTCGCCTTTGGCTGCCACTGTTTGTATTTTAACTCTGCAAAGGGAAGGTGACGATATAGGAGACATAGCAAACATTGTGACAAGAAATTATCTCGCACACCTTACCTGTGAAGTTTAGATGTAAAGGAGTCATTGACATAGAAAACATGGCTGGATTCAATATCCTTAGTTTTAGGATTCTTAATAAGAATCCTCTGTGTAGCTTTCCCCATTGCAAGGGACTGCAAGGCACGTATCAAATCTCTTTCAGGAATATCTGTTTCGCTTTGGATTTCCTAGAAACAATAAAATGTTTTCACTTGCAATGTTTGAACCAATCAAATGCTTACACAATTTCAATTCTGTACCTCATAGGTGAGTCTCTCTCTATTGTTAAACAGCATCAACACACACATTTGATACGTGGACACTTGTATGATATGCTTTCTTGGCCCTGATGGCCTTTGCGATGCTGCCGAACTGAGACTTGTAGAACTAGCTCCATCTTTGCCTTCACCTTCCTCTTTGCGGGGACCATAAAATACAGCATTAAGGTCAGATGAACCCAGCTGAGGTTGTAGAGTAAGTTGGCGCCCACTATGTTTAGCGAGATAAAACCTAACAAAGATAAAACATGGATGATCATTGTGCCAACAACAAAAATTAAAAACATTATAAAAATAATTTGTACCTCCTGAACGCCTCAAATGCATTTCGGGGAGCTGATGGAATACTGCATTTTGGAGTAGCACTTTGTGTGGGCCAGAAACCAGTTGTGAGGACACGAACACTCAAATCTACACCATGAAGATTTGTCTATGATAAAAAAAAAGTTACTGTTAATTTTACAAGCAACATTGTACTGACAGAGAGATGGTATCTCAAAAGAAAACGTTCATACTTACCCCTGAGGTTGTAACATGATCTTTAAACTCTTCCATAATAGTATTTGAAACTGTCATGTCTTTGAACATACCCTCCAACTTTGATGTAAATTGGCACCCACATTCAGTCTATAAATAAAATTTCAAATAAGCAAACATTCACATAATTTTTCATATCACTTGATTAAATGTTCATGCAAGTATTGGGTGATCACCTTTAACTTGGAGATCATATTCTTTTCACTATCATCACTGACAGATTTATTGAGCAATAATCGCTTGGCCAAATGTTGCTTATAATAACGCTCAAATACATCTTTCTCTTGCAAAAACCTGAAGAGAACCATAGTTTTATCCAGTACCAATTCAATTTCTTGTTCAGTCATCTGAAAAATACAGAAAATATATTAAGTAAAAAAGGTGAAATAGAAATCCTATTCAAATTCTCAAAATTCATCACTTCAATATTTGTCCAATGACCAATATTTTAGATATTTTCATTGCCTTTAAAAACTGAAATAATAAGAGGACATGCCTTTAATTGTGCTTAAAATAACATTTACAACATGTTAAATATAATTTGCACAAAATTACATACATTTTAAGAAACTACAAACAAGTTTCATAAACCGAAAACTCTGGGACAGTGCAACACAATGCAGTACCCACAAACAACTTCATTCACAAATCAGAACTCATTAAATTCTTTAGCAAAAAACCAAACAAAAAATAGTCACACGCATGATAAATGTATTAATTTAATTCAAACAGTCTTGTAAGGATGCAAAAAGGAACAAAATACATTTACAACAGGCATGATAATAAATTGAAATTACAAGTATTGGCTATTTCTGTTCTTAATTTCTACGTGTAAATATCAGGCAATTAAGGCAATAAATGGGCAAATAACATTTACTGAAGAAAGTAAAATGCATTTTAAAATTATGTAACATTATTGGTCCTATTATAAATTTTTAATATAAAGAGGATTACTTACTCCTTTCACTCCTTTCTTCAATTTGTCATCAATAAAGAGTGATAAATATTCAGGAGATTTAGGATTCAAGTTCAGAAAATGTTCAAAGTCTGAAGCAATCATTTGTTTAAATATTTTATCATTGTTGAAAGAATTGTGAAGGAAATGATCAAATCGGTCTTTCAGATCTAACAGGTTCTGCAAAATACAAACAACAGTTTGAAAAAAAATTTCCAGACTGAAACAAGTAATCACACAAAGGTACAAGCTTTTTTGTTATTCAGTGGACATTTTTAATACATATTTATCACTCGCTGCCAGTGCAATCCTTTATTTCATTAGGTAACCAATCCAAAAAATTTCACAAGATTTTCATTACTTTCATAAAAAGATACTGCAGCTTTAATAATTTTTATGTAGGACAAGTTTGCCAAATCATCATCAGTCTGCTTCAGCAGTCTTGAAAAATGTTGGTCATCATTCAAAGTACGCAATTAGTAATTAACAATAATTTAACTCACAACAAAAATTATTTTGTATTAAAAAAATTTCAGAACTGAATCTCAACACTTTTTGAAATATTTACTAAAAATATCAACATGTATTCTTATTTCAAAATAAGCCGTCTCATTGCTGTTGCTACTCGGTAACAATTTGCACTTTCATATTTTTTCATGGCTTAATGATTTGACCATACAACAAACTAATGATTTAAACACTAAATATATATTCTAAAATGGGAAAATGAATAAGTAGCAATCAAACCTGAACAAAATTTATAGCATTTGTGCCACTCTCCTCCTCTTGTACAAGGGCTTTACCCTGTTCTCGCAAGTACTGACTAACACAATCGGCCATTGTTTTTAAGCCATCTGAAACACGGCTGAAAAGCTTGTACATACAAGCTAAATCTTCAGTTTTTTGATTTTTTAGCATGTGAACAACCCCTGAATTTTCCATCTGAAATTCAAGAAAATGAAAATGTAAATACAACTGTGGCAAAATCACTCCTTCAGTGTGTTTTCAGAAGTTTGCATACCTCTACAATGGTTTTCATGTGTTTTTTAATAAGCTCTTCTTCTACTACCTCTACAATTCTAGGTTCTGTGGATTCATCAAGATAGTGCTTAGCTCTTTCAGCTTCTTCATTAATTCGCGCTTCTACTTTTTTGATGTACACAGAGGCACTATTCTCAGCCAAAAATTTCTGACTTTCCAACTATAAAACAAAATATGCATAGAAATAAACATTTGAAAAAATAAGATATTGCATTATATATTAAAGCAATTAACTTACTCTGTAAAACTCAGCTGATTGCTGGAGAAAGGGCCTTTCAAAGTCCTCTTCATACACAGTTCTATTGTTAATACCCAAGACCATGAGCATTTGGCAGGCATTTTTAATGGCAATCCTATCAACTACTTCACCCTTCCTTTCTCTCATCACCATATCTAAGAGAGTTTCACGCAAATGATCCCTTATGCACCCATACCTCACCACCTGTACAAATTTGATCATTTGACAATAAAAAGTGATCTGTCAAAAGAACCTATTTCTTGCATATCTCCAAATACAAAATAATTAAAAACTTACTTGATCCCTAAATATTATCAGTCCCAAATTATATACATTGTCAACATCATTCTGTTGAACATAAACACGATCCATATACATCAATATATCACGAATCATGACCATGGAGGTTTGATGATCATTCCAGGCTTGATTTAGGGTTTGTAAGAAGTTATTGTGAAGGGCCTTCAGGACGTCTTCCCTTACCTAAAAATATAATTGTGTGACATAAGTTATATATGTAACAGCTGATTCTTAATATTAATGGTGGGTAATAAAAAGAGAGGATTTTTATGCCTTCAAAAATCTTACTTTTAAAAACGTGTTTATGACAAAGTTTTGAAATATGCACTTTAATATGCAATTAAAATAAACAATACTTCATTATCTATAAAATCCTTTCTTGATAAAATTTCAGAAGAAGCATGCTTGGAGTGAGAAAAAATATTTTTGTGCAAACATAATACAATCTACCTTACTTTTCAGGAGAAATAATTGGAAATATTCAGCTTAAAGAAGTACATAATATGCCTTGTTGCACTTCTGCCCGGATAAAAATATAATATCAAGAAATATCCTACATTTGCACAAATGTTTTATCAACTATAGAAAAGGAAATAAAAAACAAACATTGACTTTGACATTGACAGTTCTTCTAATTAATGAACACTCACAAATAGATTCTATGGAGAGAATATTATAACGAATTATGCACCTTTAAATATACAAATGTGCATGAACAGGAAAAAAATGCACAAACACATAGCATCCAATTCTAACCATATGTCAATAAATTTCATTTAGCTATACCCTGAAGCAACAGTCAAAAATATGCAAAATCATAAAAATCCACTCTGTAGTTGTAACTTAATAATTTTATTCGTTTCTTTGTATTTTGCAACAATATCACATTCTTGAATAATAAATTGTATAATTACACTTGGATTCATGCTCACCTTGGATTCTAGGTGTTGAGTGACAACTTCTTTTAGGCCTGTGTATAATCGTTCTCCATGTTTGTGCAAAACCATTGTGTATGCATTCCGATACAACTCTTCAAAACTCAAACCAGAATTATTTTTCTTCTGTATTTCTTGTATAGCATTTTTTAGTAAGGACCATATACTCTCAACATACTTTTCATCCATTGTCATCTGAAAAAAAGAAAATTAGTATTCACATAAATTCAGATTGTGCAAAAGAAACTAGAAAATACGGTCTATATTATTACCCAATAATATGGATGACCTTTCACTGGGGGTATATTTCTTGCAAAATTTAGTTTCCATTTTAACTGTAAATTCACGTTTTCCATCCACAAAAAATTTGACAAAATTGGAATGATATGTGGGAAAAGTTTTATAGAATCTTAGGTTGCAACACAAATGTCAAAATAATGTACAATTGGAACAAAGTTAAGATAAAAAATAAAAATTAGATGTGTAGAATGAGGCCAACTTTCGAGCACATTAGGATTTTTGACAAATACCGAAATTTTAGTTCTTTCAATTAAAGTTAAAATTATACATTATACATCAGCACATAAGAAACATTTCCACCAAAAATTTTGACGTTCCATCAATTGTTTACATTGGCGCTCACAGTGCGTCTCTTGTTCTCTGCCACTAAACTCAAACTCGTAATTGTTGGGAAGGATAACGCAATATGGTGGGCTTGTCACCCGATTGCGTCTAATCATCGCATTTTGCGAATAAGAAAGTTCTACTTTATTCATGACAAAGATACTCTCGGAATATTTCATATGTCACCCTTTCGTCTCAAAGTTGGTTTACAAACAATAGATCAGCAATTCACATTTTCAATTGTGGCAACATCCGTCTTTGAATTTTTTTTTTTTGCTAGTTGGCAACACAATGTGCATCATTGTTTCTTCTTCGATAGTTCACGTCAATGCCCTAAATACTCAGGAATACATGATAATCGGCGGATCATCCTAACTTGACAAAGCCTGGAAACTAAACAAATTAACTTCTTTGGGGGCATTTATCAATTAATTTACTGTTATACAAAACTTGGGGTAGTTCAATACTGAATACTTGCAAGGGATACACACGATTTGTCCAGACCACCTGGCACCAAGAAAACAAAACCTTGAGAAGAAATCTTTTATACTATCAATATCACACACATCCTAATAAATTGTACTGCTCATTCCACGTTATACATACAGCAATGGAAAGTAACAATAATTTTAAACATTCTATAAATGAGGGGCAACTCTATTAAAAATAGTATAAAAACACTTAACACCCAACAAATTTTCTATCATTAAAAATACATGTAAATCATGTAAATATTTTATTTCTTATGAAAATTAATGTCATTGATTAAAATTCAATGAGGAGCCCACAACTTACTACAAGATTACATGCATCACAAGAATTTTGAAGTGGGAGACTGCAGTTTAAACACAAACATCAACAAAGTAATTACAATCTGATTTCTTACAAGAAAGTGGACTATCACTTTGCTTTATTGGGTACTCCAAGATGCACACAACCACTTCATTACAGAACAATTTCCAGTATCCACTCTTAAATTGATCGTATATTGTCCTCTTGCAAACATTAAAGATGTGTAGTAAGGCTTACAGCGTATCTTTGCAACGCAACAAGAACTTTGTATTTCTAAATCACATGAGCAATTTCAAGCCATTTAACATTATTTATAAAATAATTTTCATATGCTGACAAAACTTAAACAACTTAACCTATTTACAGACAATGAATATGTAGTGATTTTACAAGCTCTCAATACCAAAATTATTTAAAAAATAACAATTTAAATACTTTATCCATGCATTTGAAATAAACAGAACTAAAGTTGTAGGTGGCAACACTGAGCAAATTGGATATAAATATCAATATTCAGAAAACAATATTGCTCATTAGCAATAAATTGCATTTCACAAGAAGTAATTTGGAAATCTATACACTCACCGGGAAAGCCCTGATTCGCATTTTCCCCTCCTTCTTAGGAAGGCTGCTCTTCATCATTTTGACTGCTTCTTGCCTTCACTTTCTTGAATGGACAATCTTCTCTGACATAAGCCTGCAGCCAAATTCTCGCTTTAACGGAGCAACAATTACACAGCCATGAGGTACATGCAGAAGACTACATAGAATCATGAATACTTGATAACTAAATTTCGATACGAATGGAACGGATTTTCCACACTTTTTCCTAGCCCTTCTATGGTGAATATACAACGAAAGAACGGACTGCGAAATTAAGACACACACGACAGCCGATAGATGTCGACACAACCTCTCAAGTGAGAGTAGAAGGAAAAGTAGAGCCTAATATAAACACTTATTTGATTTACATTTAGAATTTAAAACCACAACAAGACAATTACAACTACATAGATATTTTTTCTAATCACTCAGCTTATCACCTCTCAGAAATGTCTACCATTTACCGCGGATGAATACATGTCCGTGCACATAGATACGTCAAAGGAACCTGGGTCTGACCAGGCGGACCAGACACCGCGGGGCACGAAAGTGATGGTACGCTTGCGCTGAGAACGAGAAGAGCCACCGGAGCAGCGCTGCTGCATGGAACTTGCGGGATTTGTGAGTGTTCGAACGAGAGGTCCGGGATCATTACAACGTGTTTGTCTTTTATTTAGTTTGTCTTGGGCATGCGTTTTTGGCGATCTTGTGAGCGAAGATGTTCGCTCGTTTGATGCAAAATTCTTGAATAATTTATGTCAGCTAAAAAAATTACACAAAAACTCATTGTGGGTGAAATCGCACAGATATCGCGATTCCGATGTTAGACTTAATATTGTATGAATTCACTTATATAATTATTGTAGAAATTAAATGCCTAATGATTATTTTAAATGTATTTTAAAAAGTGTAACTATTAATTGTACAAATCTAAAGAAATAAACAAATATGACAAAACGAATGCATTATTATCTAGTCTTAATTTCAATAAAAAAATTTTAAAAAGATATGTTACGATGAAAGATAATTGATAGAGAAAGCATTTTTGTCTGAAAAGTAATTTTTACCGCAGGTATTTGTAAAATTCATGATCAGATTAATCATGAAAAAATCCAAATCGAAACATATTCAATGTGAGGCTATCAAATAAAACTTCATAAGAAAGAATTGAAATAAAATTAAATTGAATTTGTAATTTCATCGCATAATCTAACATTTTGGCAGTATTAGCATATATTTTACTATATTGAGTTAAAATGTACGGAAAACGCAGTCAATATTGTTGATGGATCAAATTATAGTGTTCGAACTTTTATTGTATAATTTCCTTGAATTACAAAAAATAAATTACCTTCAGCCGTGTGTTAGCAATAATTTGTTAAAGAGGATGCTCTACAGTAACGCAGTAAGCACTTAACAAAATGATACAAAAGACAAACATACATTACAAATAGACTTATTTTCGTAATATTTTCCGAAATCTGTTCACAAAAGTTTGACATTTCCATCTCAAAACTGTGTGAAAGATCTTATTTATTTATTACTTTACGGGGCTGTGAATTGAAACGTAGATATTAATTAATATGTCCAACTAGCAAACTACATAACACTGAAATGATGGAACAACGTTATGCAAGATTATTTTGCAGCTAGGGGCTAAAATGCTATCCCACGGAGGAATACTTTCTCGATGACTTCACCCTCTCCCTAGTTCGACTTCTTCATGCCACACTTCCCTCTACAATTGAATATGGTTTGCCATTTTTAACACACTACTTAAATGTAAATTTGCTTGGTTTCGCGCAATAACATGCATAGACTGCATTTTAATCATATAAAGATGTTTTGAAAATCTCGTATGAGATATTAATATATTCAAAGAGCTGCATTCTGCAATAGCAGTTTTTGCTCACTTAATTCCAGGCCCGTTTTATATCCATTTTCAACCACATGGATAATTGAGTAAAACAGAAATGCTTACTGTTTAAAAATATTGTAATCAATCAACGAAAGAGTCGAATTTTGAGCTGTGAAAAAATACAATTGATTCAGCAGTTACATGCGAATGGAACGGGAATCGTCTCATATGAAAAGTTTGATGATGATGATGATGATGATGATGATGATGATGAAAAAGAAAAACAACAACTTGGGTTTACAGATAAGGGAATGTGCATTCGCCTACTTGCATTGTGCATATTGACGGGATAACGGACAGAGACTAGATATTGAAACACTCAGACGCGTGTGTAGTATTAATTATATCCACAGCTAACATCAAAATTTAAATGTTGGTTTCTTCTAGAAATCACCTGAATTTTTTAATGTCCTCTCTGGAAAAACATTATAATTCTTTCTCTTCCAGAGATGCTCATAGCATTGATGTTCTTCATCAGTAGATAAATTTCGTCAAAACACTGCCCTTTTCTAAGAGATATCCAAACTGCTACATAATGCGAGATCCTATTATGTTCTCTTCCTAAAAAGGAAAGGTTTCTAGTCTCGTATCTAGAAACCTTTTGAATCTGGGCAGTGCTATTGGTTTCAAGTGATACTAATCGCTGACTTATCTAGGAGCTTGAAGTGCCCAGGGCTCGCTTCACGCATACTGTCTGAAAACAAACGCATAACAAAACTAGAAGTGCTATAACAACTTTCTCGCGTCAGTAACGTAGAATTATAATACCACAATTTCTGTCCATACTAAGGTATCTCAGCCTGCACTTCATAGTGCATTAAGCGCGAAAAATGAATTCGTTTAAAAATAATAGTCCAGTTAGTAAGTTCATTTTACCTGAAAAAAAAGATCATAAAACCCTTTTTTCGGCGGTAGGTTGTAGGCATTCAGGCACTAGTTGAAGCTTTAAACTTTTCGACTTCCCAGACCCTGTACTACGGAAGCCCAAAAAACCGGTACTTTCGACTCTCTCTTTTTTTTTTCTCTGTAACTTTGTGTAGTAAAATCATTCAAGTCAATTTTAAAGAGTATACATTTTCTTGCAACTTTTGGATAAAACTTTTTTTTTTGAAACCAATTACCAAGCCAGCTACAGCTTTTCAAAAAACGCTGTTTTTTCATTTTTCCAAAATATGTGCAAAAATACACATATTTGTGATATAATAATCAACGTAAAATAAATGTAATAATTATCACTTATAATACTACTACTAATTATTACTAATATTTTATTCCATTGTCAATTGCCTCAAATGAACTCATTGCTGAAAATATTAATATACAAAAAAATGATGTATTTGTATTATTGTATGTGTCCATGTTTCAGCTTAACTCTTCAACGCAGGAACAATGTCATTTCAACAAAACATGGTTTATAAAAGAATACTGTTGGGTTTAGACACCCATAGAGGGGAATCTAAGGAGTGACATTTAAAAAACATTATCAGTATGCAACCCGTAATACACATACCCCGTGTAGTATGCACTAAGCGGCCCAGTGGGCGAGACGGGCAAGGCTGTTTAAGCCTCGCCATTTGCAAGTGAATTGCTGCATACATGCTCAGAAAAATCTTTTCTTAGAGAGGAGCACTTCAGTCCTGATTTTCTGCACCCACATGGCTCAGTAAGCCATTTGATTATTTGAGATATTATACATGTTATTAAGGATAATTTCGTATTATTTTAATCGGGCAAGAGTGTGTTAGATGGCCAACCCCAACCTCTTCAAGAAAGATAACAAAGCGTTAAGACCTTCCGAAAAGTAGCCAGTAAGACTATTAAAACTTTAGTATAAGAGAAACTTAACAATATCCAGCAGAACATAGATGAAGCAATAACAGTTTTTTTTAATGTGATGCAACAACTTAGACGCGTCACCAAGCCCCTTGGCGCAACTTAGAACGCGTTTCCAAGCCCCTTGGGGGCCTTGAGCGCTTCGCGCATTTTGGAGTAATCCTCCATTAATTGATATAGTCCGTCACGTCTCGTCGAGTTGCCAAGAGGACCGACATATAGAATCTCCGCGTACGCGCCTCTCTCTTACGCGTTCCTCCGTCACTACCTTGCAGCCAGAACTGAGAAGGAATAAGGATGGGGGTAAGATTTAAGGGTTGGATTAGCCCTTGTGAAGCATGCAAACTCGTTTTGTCATAACAAACTTCACACGAGGTTCTACGGAGATTCTACGAGAATCGAACCCGGAACCTCAATGACAAAAGGCAAGCCACTTAGCCAATTAGCCACGAGAGCATTTTTTAAGTTAAGACTACTATAATGAATGAATTAAAAGATAAGTTAAACAAACTATTGACGCTACACTTACAGTACACCAAACATGAACAGAAAACCGTACATGGCACGGTAAACGAAAGAATTGGTATCGTCGAAGACTTCTTACAGAGAAAGAAAATATATAACAAAGATACACCAGATTATGTACATGTTATTGCTGTTAAAAAAACGTCAAAAAGACCCTATGTCAATCAATGAGATGGTTCGACAAATAACCAAATTAACAGTGACACGCCTGAATATTAAATTCGTTCGAGCCATGACAATATTTGTCACTATGCTTATTGAAATAGGATATCCAGAGACTAAATGCCAATTACGTTCGATGATAAATAAGTCAAAACATAAAGAGAGAGAAAGAGACAAACATCTTATCTAAAATTATTGTCCTTGACATTCCCCTCGACCAAGATGAAGGTGATCGTGAAGCTGCTCCTGGAAAAGAACTTGCATGTAGAGTAGGGAAGAGTGGGGTGCCACCGCTCAGCGGGAAGCCCCGATCAGGTCGGTAATGGCCGTCGAGTGCGCTCTGGCGAAGTCTAGTGAAAGCTCGCTCTTCTCTATAGAGCAATGAATCATCTACATGAGCCACTGACCAGTTCCGAACTTGTGCTTGGTGTGAAGAAAGCAAGTGTGTTTCAGAGAAAACTGTTCTAATTCCTTCACGTCTTTAAAGTGATGAAAGTAACATTTACACTTGTATTTTTAATAACTCGTTCAAATGGATTGGTAATATTTTCAGCATCATTTTAATTCATGGTTTACGTTTTTAAATTATTCGCAACGTATCGAATTGTTAGGTGTTCTGTAGAATACATGGGTGAGTTGCACTGATTAGATGAGTGGGGGAATGGCGATCAATGATCGACTCAACTACTCATACTAATACTAGTGCGTTGTCCTTTTATATTTGTATTACTTTTAGCTAAAATATGTAGCAAGAGAATGAATTCTCTTTCAGATGCCTAGAACGTGGAAAAGGACTACAACCAAACAAGAATGGTCTGATGAACGGTGATGTTACTTATCAATGAAGGACATCCCATAAGAGCTGCAACTAAACAGTTCAACATTCCATTCACAACACTGCATGACAGAAAACTTAAGGGGATTTAAGGAGATGACTTTCTTGACTTAAAAATAATTTTTACTCACAAGCTGGAAGCAGCATTGGTTAAACGAATAAAATTTATGGACTCTAAACTATAAAAACTAAATTTCTTTTCTAAGTCCACTGCATGTACGCAAAGTGGCTTTTGCAAATGCCGAGGCAAACAACGTTGCTAACAATTTTTCCAAAGAATCCTGCCAAGCGGGTAAAGGCTGGCTTTATGGTTTTCTCAAAAGGAATTTTCTTACGTGTCCGAAAACCGTAAGCAGTATCAACCGGTAGCAATCAACAGACAGGAAGTAAAATATGTTTTGTGAATTTGGGAGCTGTGATGACAAAATTTGCTTCCTCGCCGGATCGTCTTTTTAACATGGACGAGGCGGAAGCGATTAGTATCCAAGACCCTGGAAAAGTAGTTGCACTAAAGGGGAAAAAGAAGTTGACTCTGTAATTAGTTGGAAGAGAGGGAAAATAATTACCATGCTTTGGTGAGTGAATGCGGAAGGGGACTATATTCCACCCATATTTATGTTCCGTAGAAAAAAGAGGTCCCCAAATTTGCAAAAGGATAACCCTCCGTGTGCGTTGTATAGTTGTTCCCATAATGGTTGGTCAAACGAAGCTTTGTTTGTTACTTGACTAAATCACACCATTCACCACTTAAAGTCTAGTGTAGACAAATCACTTTTGGTATTGCTCAACTATGGCGCCACGCTACCTTACAGATTTATGATTCGTGTAATGACAATAGCATAATTATCGTTTCCATCCCTCCACTTACGTCTCATCGGCTTCAGCCTCTGAAAGTCAGTTTACAATCAGCTCTAAAATCTGCCTTTTGACGTGAATGTGATCTCAGAATCAAATCCACCTGCATACCGAAAATTACTCCATATGATATTACTGGTTTGTTCAACACTGCGTATTCCAAAGTAGCCACTGTTGGAAATGCTGTACCTAGGTCCAAACAAGCAGGTATTTTTTCTATGAACCCAGATATATTTACAGACGAAGATTACTTGCCTGCTGAAAACATCTTGTAACATTATTAAATTCTAGAAATTCGTTAGAGAGGGATGAGCAAACGACCGACCATCGTCCGACGTCGTCTGACCAGGTGCATTCAACATTCGGTTTTGCAAGCAAGCCATCCACATCAACGTCCAGTGGTCACTTGACCCCAGTGATTCAGCCCAAAGAAACTCCTGATTTGTGACTTGCCAATTAAAACGTAGACCAAATTCAAATTTTGAAGAGCTAATCCCAATTCCAAATTCAGAAGGCCAAACACAAAATAGAAACAAAAAGGAAACCCAAACCACATTCAGAAATTTTGAGTAAAAGTTCACAAAAGAAAAATATCAGAAAGTAGTAAACAAGACCCCATAAGGAAAGAAGGTCTAAAGAGCCAAAGCGAAAGAAGCCAACGAAGACGATGAAAGCTAAGAAACGCATCCGCAATTCAAATATCGATTCAGATTCTGAAGGCAGTGAAATTCATGCAAATGAAGATGAATTGTGTAACGATGATGAACGTGATGATTTGCCTGGCAATCAAAAGAAAGAAATGTGCTTCGTTTGCGGGTGAATTTGGACAAAATGGCGAAGAGTGATACTGGTGTACAGGCTGTGAACTTAGAAACCATCAGTGGCGGCTGGTGGAGGTGGGCTGCGGGCTGCATCCCCCCAGTTCTTGTCAGAATAATTTAATTTATCTTTGATATTAAAATAAAATATGCGAAATAGTATTTCATTCAATTTCATGACCCATATAGTCCACTGCCGCGGCGTGTGTAACTTACAAAATGCTTCTGCCGAGTTCGGCTCGGATTCCATTTCCCTCCCTACTGCCGGTCCCTGCTGCTTGTAACAAAGTATGGGGATAGCTGCTTTCGCTTCCCTCGCTGTCTATGGCAAGATTAGGAATTAGGGGCTGCAAGAAAGGCAGCCTCGGTTTTACGTGACATTTACACGACTTGTAAAGTTCTGGCGGACGTATGATGTACTTAGGGTTCTGTGTATTGTATTTTTTTCTTTTTCGGCAGAGAAAGTCTTATTACAGGGCCCTTGTAACGAAAATGTGGATAAATCCAGTTGCTAGGGGGTTCTTCAAATCGAAAAATCGAAGACGGCAAAACGCATCTGTCCTTTTGTTCGTCTGTGAACAAGGCTAGCAGCTAAACTGATCAGCCAATTTTCTCCAAAATTTATATTCCCCTATCGATCTGAAAATCGAATTTGAAACCTATATTTTAATATCTGGGGGTACTTCGCATGAAGTGCCCAGGACATTCTCAATTTTAAAAAAGGTTCCGTTTTTTATTAAATTCCATTATCGGATAGTGTGAAGGGCGTTTAAGTGGTGCTGCTCTCGTTTTAGTTAAAAAGCTTAAATTTTCGAAAATCGCAAGAGTTCAAAATTTTTTTCAGAGTTTTCCTAAAACTAAGATATTAATGATATATGTTTTCCTTACACTGAAATATGTTCCTTAAATATAGATTTTGAAATGAGGTCATGTACAATATTTCGAAAAGTTTAGTACTTTTTGCGTAATTTTGCATAAAATTCAGGAGAGAAAGTACATGCTGTTAAAGTGCCACTAGTTCGTGCTTAGAATAGATACTAATAGTAATTCTGTCCAAATTTTAAAAACTGAAATTTAGAAGCTTAACTCTTCAAGAGATGCGATATTAATAGACGGTAGACATACACAGGTACTGAAGATATTTCAATTCATTTTACATTTTTGCATGCAACCCCCCCCCNNNCCAGCCGCCACTGGAAACCACGCACTTTGCAGTGGAGTTAATTCAGCTCTAAACTATTTTTGTGACATTTTATTGAAGAAATAGCGAACTTAAGTTGAAATAATAAAACTTACCTAAACTTACATTCATCTCGTTCAGATAAACTCTTCGTTAACTGTCCCTTTAATTTTCTTGAAAGGCCTATTTGCTTATAACTATTAGCATTTAAACCATTATAACCCATATGTTCTAAGAATGTAACATGTTTGTTCTGATTAATATTTTGTTGTAAAACATAGCTTAATTTAACAGTGTTTCCCTTGGAGTCGATGGATACTCAATTTTTTACCCTTTTGGTTAATGAAATTTGTATTATTGAAACAATTTCTATTGAGATGGCATATTCCCGTATTTCTTTCCATGCCTACGTTTCGTCTTGACTGGTAGTTTTTTCAGTAAATCTACCAAATAAAACATGCCTTCTTCATTTTTATTTTAGGAAAAAAAACAACCTTACCTTCCTTTGCTCTTCTCTTTATCTCATCATATCTAACACACTTCACGTGCGTCATACAACTGAAAGTATGCCGTTTTGCTGTACTCATCAAATACACACGCATTTTCTTCATAATCAAAATGGCCGAGAATACTGTTGTATTCTCTGAGGAATGAGTAACTTGTAAAATTTATGTCTCTTCTAGTATTATTAGAAATTCTGTACCGTAATCCAGCAGGCATTATAAGTGATAACTAGTCGTAATTTGTATTTTCTAATTTTCCTATAATAATATTAGTGAAATTATGCAAGTTGACCATGGTGGCAATGCTCTACGCTTCCCCGTTGGAATAATGAAAACAGTGAGCAGAACCTTCAAATTCGATCGAACTTGACATCCTTTTTTTTATATTGGCTCTGCAAAAAGTTTCCATTTGGACCATTGAGCCTTTGTAATGACATTATATACATATACCCATGTTTTTTAGACAGTTATGACTCGTTTGAGCAATTATGGATGGTCGTTGGCGTCATTCAGCATCTCCTGAACAACGTTCATTCGACACTGCTTTACGCTGATATGCAATCGTTTCAGAACAATGTTTTGCTGCTAAGCGTTTTATGCCCAAAACATTCGAAAACAATTAGAAATATTGGATTCCCCAATTCCATAATTATTGGATCCCTTCGTCAAACACTGCGTGTGTCGTTCATCTTTGACACTCTCACTTTTACATGTCCTTTACATATGTGGTAAATGTGATTATTCCATTTACGATATTTGTACTCGACTATTGTTTTATGTAATTTACATGTGAACAATGTACACAATCTTTTTCTTTTTTAAGTTAGGCATCAACTTTAACAATACTTTATTCCACGTTTATTTTCTGTCGCTTGCTGCAGTCTTTCTAAACGGCTAGTCACCTCCTCCCTGTTCTCCCCCGTGCTCTGGCTGAGCGCGATAGAAACAGGGCCACCCTGGGCCTGGCGTAGCACCATCTGCCTGCGGTGCCGGGGATACGCCTAGCGGTGAGTCTCCCACGTCACCTGCGACCTTGCGTTGCCGGCCGTGTCAATCTCACGCCCGGCTCCTGGACGCTCTTGGGCTGCCCGGCTTCCCCCTCGTGCAACGTGTGCCGGCAGGCGGACTGACTAGTCCTTTTTGTGCAGTTTTGTGAACGCACGGAAAGTGCAATGCCATTGCGGTGCGACCATGCCTACCCTTACGGACATCTATAGCCAATCCTGCGACATAAAGAGAAATAAAAGGTCAGAAATGACTTAAGACAACTAGCGCGCGTATTGCGTGCGTAAATCTGCTAAGTTTATGTTTCAAGTCTCATTTCTCTGTTTCAGATTACTCTTACTCCAGGAAGTGCTTCGGTCGCCTATACTTGTCCTTTTGATCGGGTTGGTATGAGGCGATCTCAGAAATGAGAAAGTTTTCCGAGTCAGATGCTTTTTCAAAAAATTTTGAAATTTTGAAAAATTTGAACATTTTGAAAATTTTTGAAAACTTTTGAATTTTTGATATGATCAATCAGACTGACGGGCTAGCGCCCGCAGCCCCTTAGGAAGGGGAGGGATAGCCTCACCTCGAGGCTGCCCTCTGCACGAGCGAACTCAACGGCGCGCAGGTATTGCTGCGCGCGTGCGCCGGGTATTGCCGCTTTAAAAAGTCGACCACAGCATGATTTTCATTTTTTGAACCCGACTTAATATGGGACCCAATGATCTCAGATACTCGCAAGTCTACGTACAACATAAGATTTGATAAGATGTAAAATATTCGTGCTTTTGCGCAAAATGTGCAAATACATATAATTGTTAAGTGTTGAACAAAAATAAAATTACTTCTGTGTATTGAACTTATTATAACATCATCTTTATATGGGAGATATCTAAAGGAGGTCCTTGTAAATAAAAACAAGGCGTTTTCAAGTCTATTATTTTAAATAGGTTACTACAACAAAACCTTCGATAAAAGCGTGTTCTTGTTTGCCCAAAAAATATTTTCGTTTTTCCTGGCACTAAAATATGGAAGCACAAGTGGAAGCGTGTGTACATACGAACCTCCTTGAGTGGAGTCGCTGCAATGATCGGTCGAGCAATTTCGTAAGCTGAAGGAAAAATTATTCAATAGTGAATTATTTGGGCAAACAATAATTAACTTCAAGCAAATATAATATTTGCTTAAAGTGTGTTCTTGTTTGCCCAAATGTGACTTTTGTTTACCCAGGCACAGAGAATGATTTGTAAGCGGAAGCGTATATTTATAAAGGGCTCCTGGGAGGGCAATCGCTGCATTGATCGTCCAGGCTACTTGAGGGAATAATTACGATACTTTGAAAACTATTCGGTAAAAGAGTGTTCTTGTTTGCTTAAGTACAATTTTTGTTTGCCCAGACACAGAAATGGGTTTACAAGAGGTAGCGTTTATTCATAGGAGGCGTTTTGCAGCGCAGTCGCAGGAATGATCGCCGAGGCTACTTTATAAGCTGAAGGAAATAGTATGAATCTGGGAAATATTTGATAAATGATATTTGGTACTCTATTTTGCCAATTTTTTATTTTTATTTTTCCATGCTGAGAAAAATGTACAATCTAAAGAGTGTATTCCTGACAGTTCCCGCTATGTACACTGGGAAAAATATTCTATTTGGCTCCATTCTTAGCTGCAGTAAAAAGTATGAAACTGTGAGTAAAATTTGTGAATAAAATAAATTTATTATTGTTGGTATTTTTTAAAATATACTTTGTTAACCTGCAAGAGAGTTTTGCTGCCGCGACGGTCATTAGTTCTTGAAAATCAGAAAGTAATATTTCTCTAAAATTGATATTTCTCAATAGGTCTGGGCGAAGTTGAAAATTGCAAATTTCAGACAAATAATTTGATTTTTTGAAGTAGTTGACATGAACCTGTAACAACATTTTAAAAAATATGCAAAAAATTGTTCCAAATGTTTGCATTATTTTTTCTCATATAGAGTAAATGACTGTTAATTATATCTCATGTCTATAGTCTGTTGAATACTGATTTTTTTAGATTCAGAAGTTGAAAATGTTTTCGTTGTCTTTCTGCTACATACTGATGAATTGTCTGGCAAAATGTCACTACGTTTCATTGCCACTCTGACACCTACGTCCATTTTCTCAGGAAAAGTAACTTTTTCTAGTTGTGTTTCTCCGCCGTTGCTTTCATTTGGTTTAGCCATAAAAAATGTCTTAACGCTTCTTTACGCTTTCAGGAGGATCCTTTACATTTTGCTTCATTCTTAATTGACCATGGAAAGGTATTATTTTTTCATCCGTAGATACTTTCTTTGGTCTATAATTTTGTAAGCAAACATTTCTGATTCTTATTAGCGTAGGTTGAAATTTCCAAAACTTTGATTTCTTCTGCTTTGAACTAACTGAATTATCACTCACAACCTTGATATTAGGTGATTTGAATAAAAGTAAGCAATTACTATTTGCTCCGAGTTTCGGAGATCCTTCTCAGTTTCGTATTAATAAAGTGGGTGAGCAATTGCTCCATCTCTGAGCGTACTCTCAACTGGCGAGCAAATGCTCAGAATTGGTACGAATAAAGTTAAGCGTTTACTCTCTAGAGTGAGTACTTGCTCCGCTATTTCGGAGGGACCTTAGTAGCAGACTCACGTTTGAAACGTAAGGTTAAATTGGCCGATTTTCTTGGCCGAAAAGGCGAATTTCTCGTGATGTAGACTATTAGAATCTTTGCCGATTCGAAAAGGACAGTTGGCACGATTTTTATCGGCGTTTGCTTTCAGGCGCATTTTCATATTGCATATCATCTATGTTAATTGGCATTCGCTCTTTTGTACTCGGAATTTATCGGGTTACGATTTTTTCAAAATTAGTAATGTTTCGTTTCGACCACCAGCGTACCTCCGGAAGCTGGCTCTTTTCAAAAATAATTTTATATTCGTTTAGCATTTCGGCAAAAACTATCTGGGCCTCTGGCGCCTGTTTTTCGTTACTGCTACTCATATTCGAATTTTATGAACGAGACAACACAACATTGCTCTTTATTCCGCACAAATGTGCACGACGCGAAACGTATGTTACTCAAGAAACCAATTTTAAAACTCTTAGCCTGCACTATCACTAGTTCACAACGAGCAAATGCTGGCGAGACATGAGTAAGTTCTTCGGTGACATACGAAGTTTTTATTCATACGAAATGGAGCTTCTGCTCAGTGCCGCGGAGTAGACTCACTATGCTCCAGAGGAAGTACCCCTGAGCAAGTGCTCATTTTTATTTATATGGCCCATTATTTCTACGGAGGTAAATTCTGTTCCTAGTAATACAGTCAAGCCTAAGTGAGCAAGAACTGGAGAAGCAAGAAAACTCTACAAGTGAGATTAATTGCCAGGTCCCGTTATTGTAATCCTCTAAAACTTCTACGAGTAAGAAACAAAATATATAACTGGGCACAGATTGATGACGACGTGGCTGTCGCCGAAGAACACACCGACGACGATATCGTTAAGAACTGTGCGAGCACGTGTACTGCCTGAGACGACAATGAAGGTGATGCCGACCGATAACAGATTTTGGATAAAGGACTAAAGAATATTCCAAAGCAAGAAGATTTAAATTCACTGGCTCCAACAACGCGTTGAATACTCGGTGGGTTTTTTGATAATAAAATATTTTATAAGATTGATGCACTCTAAAAACATACAAAATGCAGAAACAGAATAAATTAACGGATTTATTTAAGTAAATAAGAGTGTAAGATTTTTTGATTTCTCGCTGCAAGCATCTACGTCAAATTATAATACCTATACAATACACGTTTATCACTACGTATTTGCTATATTTTTAAACCTCTGTAAGGGAGAAAAGTTACTCCTGTACCTGAAAAAGCGAAAAACTTGGTTTGGGGAAAAACCTCCATAGCGAAAAAATATATTGCAGTCTCTTGAACTCTCGCTTATCCAAGTTCGACTGTATTGTCAGCAGTTATAGGATATCTGGTTCTTCTTTCCCAACACATACTAAGTCTTGGGAAACCTAGAAGTGCTCTTATCTTGCTTACACACGAGAATTTCTTGCCTTCGTCAGTATTTGAGTTCATGCTTAATATTCACGCATTGTGCCATTTCTTCAAAGAATGAGTTGTCAAGATATATTAAAAAGTATTCCATGTGTTTCTTTACTTCATTACTGGCAGCAGAACCAACAGTACTAGAGGAATTTGTAAAACCATTGTCGTCAGTGTAAAACAAACTCTTTGTTCATGGGTCTGTAATGTGTTTGAATGTCATGCTTGTAGAATAAGTATTTTTTAAGTTAAATCTGTTCTACCAGACGGATTTACACACATAAAATGTATTTGACAACACATTTTACTTTATAAAGCCCAAGTAACATCCGTCCGTTCGTCACTCGCGTTACAATTACGCACTTGCGACACAATTCAATTACTTTAAAGAGCGGGAGGTCCTACAGGAGTTGAAGACTACTCTAAGCTCAACTATCGACGCTGCGCAATGGTGCCGCCCCGTCGCCGTCTTTCCGTTCTATCAGCCCTTTTACGACCTGGTTGATCTCATGCAGCAATCACCCCCTCGCTGTCATCTCCCAGCTCAGCATTAGTTCACATTGCCACGTTCCCCAACTCGTCCTGTCCTACACAACGCCATCCCGGGTCAGATGGCAACTGCCAACAACACTGGAGCTGTTTCAAAGTTCGCAGTTTGAATGAAAATTGAATTAAAATTAAAAACAAAAACAACAAAAATGTAATAGAATGTTCACGAAAAACTCATCCTGCTGATTACGGTGTCAGAAACGTTTCTTTGGGACCATTATCCTCGACATTTTAGTTTTTAATACCCTAGAACATTTCATTTGTGAGTTTTTTAACGATATATAGTAACAAATGTTGCGGTGTGTTGCGAGTTGCTTTTAGCATGAATATTGCGTTTTTCTCTTTTGTGATTTTTTGCTGGGGAACGCAACTTTGTTTATATATATATATATATATTGTGGCGTTATGGGATTGTGCAACCCCATAACACCATCGTCTCATGTGTGAACACTACGGAGCAGCGCAGGATAACAGACGCGTAAGGCAGAGGTTACTTAAACGCGCGGCCTGGTATTCCGTTGCCCGTACTAAACGAATGCGAACTAGCGAGCTATGTTTAATTTGTGAGGGTGTTTGGAGAGGGGAAAGTAGCGGCCCACTCCACAAATTTCCCCAGCGCCCGCACCAATAATACTGCGAACCGCAAGGCGGAAGCTCTCTTTCTTGCCACCACGCGCCGAGTAAGCAGCTCGTTACCACCGATAGCCGAGTCAAAACACTTTCGGTTTTAAACATTAGATATTGTTTGCCGCTGCCAAACGACTACTAGGTAGGAGTATTCGGCGTTCGAACAGGACGTTCTAGTTAGTCTCGCGAGATAATGCAGATTAAGTTAGATGTTTCTTCAATTAACAACACGGAAGTAAATGTTACCCGCTGTGAAGGAAACCATTAAAGTTCTGGGCTTGTAAAGTAGAAGTAGCAACGAACGAGGAACTTGCCACGGGTATTCAGTGAAAGTGCCAAGGGACAGTTTTGCGGCAACGTGGGCGTGTAGTCAGAGGCGCCGGTAGCAGACCGAGAAGAAGAAGAGGCCGAGGGATCGGGCGCACTAGGAAGAAGACTGGATCGACAACGAAGAGAACCGGAAGAGGACGCAAGAAAGGCAACGCAGACGGCAGAGGCGAATCCCGTCTCTCTTTACAAACGCAAGAGGTTGGGAGACGAAGGCGGGTTCGCCGCAGCGAAAAGGCACGACCATCAAGGCCAAAGTGGGAAAGTCCACGAGGTAACGGTTGGAATCGCAGAAATAGGTCAAGTTCCACGTCGGCAGGAAAACATAGGAAAGTGTTAGAATTTGAGGACCACGGGTGGCAAACAAATTACAGATATTTATAGTAGAAGACGTTTTGATGCGCCTAATTGCCTGCCTAAAACATTCTACTTAGGACATTTTTATTATTTCGCTATTTTCAGACCACAGTTAAATTGTAAATTAAGTTGTGCCACTTGCACACATTTTGCTTCTTTTACAAGTAAATCTTGAAGCAGAGAATTGTTTAATTGAATTTTTGATTTCACGTGAAATGTAATTAGGAATAGCACAAATCTAGATATAATGAATTTTCCAGGGAATTCCCCAAGGGTTAGTTTAGGGTAATTATGTCAGAGTATCAATTGAAGTAAATTATGTGTTCATTCACATGAGTTGTGTGTTGTAAAGGTTTCTATCTGTGTTTGTGATTATTCTTTTGTAAAGTGTTGATTCTATATTCTTGGTTTCTGTCATTAACTTATCCCACTAAAAGGTTTATGGTTAAAAATTTACGGCTCGTTTGTGCTGCAAATCTGTGATTTTTTTATTGTGTCAAGCGGTTTTCAAACCTTTCTCGCCACCCTGAAGATCTTGCTCCCTAGATTTTTAAAGCTCGCTTTCACCAGCAAAATTTTGTAACCGCTTACAGTTTCATGCCGCTACTGTGAAGGTGGAATTGGGCTGGGGGGGTGTAGGTGGGTATTGTTAGATATATTGTTAACGTTTCTTAGTGGTGAATTAAAACGCCGTAATATTTTAACAAGGACATTTATTTTGTTTCTTAATGATACACTAAAAATACTTGATATATGTACCGATAGGTGGCAGAGTCCTTGTCAATTGAAAGATATTAACATGATATTCTGAATGGCTTCTAAGCTAGTTATTTTATTAAACAAATACGCCTAAAACAGAAATTTTTTATTATAAAAAGTTACCAATATTATTGTAAGAAATTAAAAATACTTAAAATAAAATATGCCTCAAATACAAATAAAAATATTTATTGCCTCCATTCTGCGTAAGTGATGGTCGTCATCATTGGAAGATTCTTCTTGATGGATACCTCTTGCAGGTTTCATGTTTTTATGGTAGTGGCGATAAATTGAAGGTATAAGCTTCAACAGGCCTATTACATACTTTTCTTTTGCCAAGGAGAGCGATCTGGATGTGCTAGAAACAAGTTCTTTTGTGATATTAGCTAGACTTTCTATGGGCATCTGTTTCTATTTTTCTGTTGGATATTAATTTTTCCGGATTTAATTTATGGCGAGAAAGTTGTTTTATATTTGATAGCAAATGGTTTAGCCTTCTTAATCCCGATATTTACGCACGTTTTCTTGAGCCCTCATTTCGCCAGATGCGAGAGGGGTGGGAGTTTGAATATATTGTAGACGGAATTATTATATCAATTTTTCAGTTCGATTTTCGAAACAAAATAATTTTTATTTCACAGAAAGGAGCATTACTTTTTTTCAGATTTGTTAGCAGTGAGAGTATACAATTGGTTAAAGATATTTCACAGCTCAAGAAAACGTGCACGTATAATATATCTCATCGTCAGCCAGTTAACTGGTTCACCTTTGACACTTTATTTCGTGTTGATGATACATTTTACTAAGTTTTCTATCGACTGAAAGTATAAATAGTTTATTTCGTTGAGGAAAAACTTGTTTTTCCAGCATTTCATACCAATCCCTTAAAAAATTATGTGGTAACTAGTTTTTGCTCTTTATTCAATACAGGAAAAAAATTGAATCATTCGTAAGGTAACTGTATCCTGGTAGAAGGTAATTGAAGTCAATAGTTTCTGTGATACCATTCTCATTTTGCATATATTTCAAAAGATGCAGAACAATTTTGATGTTGCGGTTTTGACAACCGCATGAGTCAGAGTTCATGTCTTTATGTTTGGCATTATTGTTATTTATAGATTGAAATAAGAAAGTAAACATAAGAAATGCCACATACACAAACACTGTAAAGTTGGAAAACACGAAACAGTTTCGTTGAGTTCAAAACAGTTCGGTTAAACATAGGCATTCATGAAGCCAAGGAATTAATCACACTGGCCACCGAAACAACAGATACAATGTTCATTTGCCAGAGCAGTTAACACATTCTAGCAGTAAACCATTTAGATGTGAAGTTTGTCATATTGGCCACTGACAAATATTTACTTGTTACAATCCTGTTAACTCACTTTCACTTTTCACAGTTAGATTGGCTTCTGTCCGCCTCATATAATATACATGCACTCACTATAGAGTATATACACATGTGTATAAGCTTGAGTTACGCTACTGTTGTGCTGTCACGAAATATTACAATCCCACTTGATTTCAGCTCATTATCATCATCCCAAAAACCATTGATGCGAGCCATTGTTGATAACCACCGCCATCACCCGGACTATACCTCACCAAGGTGATGTGGTGAGCGGCAGTGTAACGGTGGGTGTCACTGCACCACTGTTTATCGCGATGCACACTTCACAGCTCAGCTTCCACTGCAGACTTCAGACTGCTGACTGCTATTCGCCCACAGCACCACTGTTCACAGCTCAGCTTTCACTTCAGACAGACTACTGCATACTCACACTGACAGACTGACTGCTTACTACTTCTACTTCTTACTGCTACTTCCATCGGCCGTCGGCAGCGGCAAATTTATACGTGCCGCGGTGGCGTGCAGCGGTGGCGGCATGGGAAGAACCCTGCCTCTTATCGAAAGGGCGCCGCTGTGGCGATGTGTGAAGGCGTATTATGAGCTTGTCCCGGCTGGGAGGATACCCCGCTGGTTGTAGATACCTGGTGGTGGAAAATCTCTTGAAATATGACAATCATGAGGAATATTTTGAGCAGTATTATAATATTGGGCAAAGTATCTTGCAGCTCGGGTTTTTACAGTAAATTGTAATAATTCAAGCAACACTATAATAAATAGTAAAAGTACGAGTTTAATTAGTAAACGAAAGTATCGTAACATATTTCAAAACAATCACTAATAAATTAAAAATATATAATTCAATTCACTGAAATTTACTTGTTCCGATTTTTTTTTGATTTTAATAAATTAAAGCTTGAACAACTACATAAATAAATTATTTAATACTCATATACTACGTACACGAACAATACAATTGAACAAGGTTCATTTCCGCAGAGTTCAGTAAATTATTGATCACTACCCTATACGAGCACTAACAATCTCAGTTCGGGAAGCGCATACATATATGTACGATTAAGTTAATATAAATTGGACTGACAATCTATCAACAGAAACTTTCTTTGAATTGTCAAAACAAGTCTTCCCTGAAGTGACTTATCCATACAGTAATCTAATTTGCAGGTTTTATTATAAAATACTGAACCCTATTCTTCGTATGATAGGAGTCATTCTCGATTAATATTGGTCATAAACAATTCAAGCACAAAATAAAATACGATGAATCCCTACAAGTGAGTGCAGAACAAATGAGTGTTGCCAGTCGCTACAATGAGCAAGATATCATTATTACGCATTCATTTAAAGAAGTCACAGAATAAGTAATGAGAGATTCCGTGCTCATTCTAATCGTTCTGAATCGTAGGTGCGACAAAAACATGAAATGAAACGGTTCAAATTTTTACAAGATATTGTTTATGTGAAATTTTGCCGCAATTGACCGCAAAGTGCCGTCAGGAGCGCCCGCACCCACTACGCTACGCCACTGCCTCTGGCTGAAGGGATAAAAGGCACTGACTGATTGACTCTAGGCTGACTGCGACATAACAAGACTTGGCAAAGATAATAACGGAGGATTACTCAATGGCAAGCGCTCAACCCCCGCAAGGGTTCAAGAGACGTGTTGTGTCACCGACGACACAAATAATGACTAATGGAAGGAACAAAGGAACCTGTAACTCTGTTTCTACTCTAACAAGGAACCTGTAACTCTATTTTTATTTTTAAAATTTATTTTTATTTATTTATGTTAAACTTTTACTCATCTTTCAACTATTTATGTTTAAAATGACGGGAAGGGATTCTGGAACTCAAGAAAACGTGCAGATAATCTCCCTCCCGTCGCACACACTTTCTCCTGTTTTTTGACTGAATAAATCTAAATCTAAACCTATTATTTATCCTTGTGATATTGTAATAAACTAGCAGCAGACCGGTTCTACAGCAAACTCCCGTACTTCATCTATAGATATATAATTGCACGTTATCCATAAATAATGGATTGGGATTTCTGAAACTTTTGACACGTTTGTTGACAAGAAATATTAACAAAACAATGCTTGTCATTAGAAATTGATTACCAATTTATTTCGACGAATTGTACAGGAAATAATGTAAGAATAAAATAAGTAAATATAGTAAATAATGTAAGACTGCAAAACGCCCTTTATAATTTGTACATTTGGCACGTGCTCATTAATAAGGATTCATTGATGTAACTTAATTTTTGTGTTGAATATTTTGAGATTATAAAGCCATGTTGCAGTTGTACTAACATGCCATCTTTCACAATCTTTCATTGGCATTTGCATTCAAATTTATCTGTGTGCGTTTGCTTGTGTGTCAGTCTGTGCCATAATAAAATAATTATTTCAAAATGCATTGCTGCATTTATTTTCTTTGACAGCTTTCCACAGTTGGCATTAACAGTTATTTCTTTCATTGGCATTTGCATTCAAATTTATCTGTGTGTGGTTGGTTGTGTGTCAGTCTGTGCTATAATAAAACAATTATACCAAAATGTATTGCTGCATTTATTTTCTTTGACAGCTTTCCACAGTTGGCATTAACAGTCGTGTACGAACGAAAGCGTGTATGGCATATGGCGTGGTGCGGCAGTGTGAAAACGCAGTGATTGTTATTATTGGTGAAAATCCAGAGTTGTAGCTCTTTAAAAGTGCGATTTTCTGCAAGTTACATTAATTTTCGTTGATTGACGAATTCTAATCAAACTCTGTCGAAAACTGTTTTGGCCATTCTATTTTCCTCTCGATTTCGCGCCCGACGGCACCTGGAGTACGTACACGTCACCGTCAAGGGATGGCGTCAAAAAATGCGAAGGATAAAGATAACCAGGTAAATATTTTTGTATGTATTGAGTCATGTGACACAAACAATTCATAATTTTTTATACATTTAACAATATCGTGTACCATGTTCTGGAAAACATTGACACATTGCGGAATTAACCTCAATGTTGCATCTTGAAATGAACACTCGTTAAGTATGTTAGATAATTCTTGTATTTCGGCGTGAAGAAATTCCTGAGAATGAATTGTCAAATGAAATGGTTTCATTTAGTTTTGCACTTGTCTATAATTTTACGAAATGCCTAACCTATTAGGAATTCTTCATTTGACCTGTGAAAGTAGCGATTTATTACTTCCTCATTAGTTAGTTGGATTAGACAAGAAGTTACGCCGCTTTTTTCTATTAATTTTATTATGTGCATTTCAGGATAAACCAGTGAGAATAAATAAGTGGGATGGCAATGCTGTTAAGAATGCTCTAGATGATGCAGTAAAGGAGGTATGATGTACCACTTAATAAAGGTTTAATATAGAGCCAGTTGATTTATTATTGCAAATATTGCCTTGTTTTGTAATTCAGGTTATCACAGTTGATTTGTTAGAATTTACAGTATATTTAGGTCATATGAGATTGTACAAACATTGTAAAAGATGTTGAAGTACTGTACATTTATCTTGAATTTCTGTAAGTACATACAAGTAAACTTTTATTTTTGATCTCCTGAGTTCTAAATTTCTTTAAAATCATTGTTTACTAATGTTTTGGCATTTAATGGGTGTGATTAATTTACAAAACTCAATATGACCTCATTATAGAATTATTACAGAAAGGCTGAATCTCATTTTCTAAACAAACACACAAACAAAAATGTATTGTGTACTGTGACAATATATTCAAAATGTTTGTCAACAGGTGCTTACTACAAAATTTAATTATGTAGAGCATTTTGCATTAATGGATGGAAGATTATTTATGTGTGGCATTGCTGTTGGAGTTGCAATGTTTGCATTATTATGGGATTATTTGTATCCATTTCCTCAGTCAAGGTGAGATAGTTGCAAATGTTTAACCTGGTCATGTTTTAATAAATTATTAAAATTAGCTCATTTAAGTTTACTTATTCATCATAATCATGTTTTGATGTTTTTCTTTTTGTTGGACAGGCCAATTCTTATTTTCTGTGTCTCAACCTACTTTATAATGATGGGTATTCTGACACTTTACACAACGTATAAAGAAAAAGGCATATTTGTTGTAGCAATACAGAAGGATCCGGCTGGTTTTGTACCTGACAATGTATGGGAAGCCAGTTCTTACCTGAAAAAGTATGTGGGTTTGGATATAGGAAATTATTTACTTTTATTATTTTTTTTTTATGTTGTGTAAAAATATTTGTCCTTGTGTGAGTGAGTATATTCCATTTATTGTTTCTTGATTATCTTTCAGGTATGATGATAAGTATAATTTGGTACTGTCTGTAAAAGATGGGAAGTCTGGGGCCTGCAGAGAAGCCACTCTGATCAAATCGATAGCAAATTTCATTGATGAAAATGGAACAATAGTATATGAACTTCTGGAACCTGAAATAAGTAAATTACATAACACGCTTTTATTATCTGAACGTAAGGATAAATGAATGAAATTCAGGTTCATGAACAGTGAGTGTGTGCTTTGATTAGTATGTTCACTCTTTGATCTTTGTTTCAAACAATTTTTTTGGACAAACATGGAGTAAGTGCAAATGAAATTAATGTATACTGTAAAATAAATTCCGTTATGTTGGAGTCTTTTATTGGTGTGATATTCAATGTTGAGATTCTGCTTCTCAAGTGAAAATAACTAGTATGCAGATTTGAAAATTGTGTGTATAATATTTTATACCAATAATTAAAGAGAGTGTCACATTAATATGTACTTGAAATGATTAATTATCCTGAAATAAAATCTTCAAAGTTATTCCATGAAGTATTTTAATATGTATTTTTTCCCTTAACAGTCCCCATTCTCAAATTAACTCTCTGTCTCAATAGAAAAGATAAACAAAGTGGAGAATGACATGTGGGATTCAGAGGTTGTAATGAGACAGATTTGAAATTGTTTCAGGAAGACAATATTGTGCACAAGGAAGATAGTGTGACAATAACAATGCAATGAATATTAGTTGGGTGTGCAGAATTTGTTTTTTTTAATTTGCAAGAAATAAATGCACTAGGATGGATGATTGGCTTAAGATCAGCTTTGTGTGTTTTTAAAAATTTTTGTTTTGAGATTTTTAAAATATATAGCATATATTATAGCATAAAATATATTTAAAGTTTTGTTATGTTGACTCAAGTTTGTTTTATATTAATTGTGAAGGCCAAAGGCTACAGCCTTTTGACAGACTTGGATATGAGTAGTGAAGTGTCAACTGAGCTTTAACACTAGAATGCCCGGCTTGTCAATACCCTCTGGAACCCCCAGTAGAGTTGCTTTGACTCTGAGCCTTCAACATTACATCTTTAAAGGAAATATTGGAAAAATATTTATCTATGCCACTTAAACATTATTAAAAACAATAATTTAATGTATAATAGAGGTATTATGCCACATCTTAAATTTATTTTAAACATTTATTGTCATTACTGTCCCGTAAAGGAAGAAAAAGAAATATGATGAACAGTATGTGGAAGTAAACAGACAAATATTTGTGTTGAAAAGTAAATTTTAATATGTTAATAATGTAATAATAATAATAATAATAACAGAAAAATGTTATAAATATTTAATTTTAAATAATGTTAATTTCATATGTGACATATTGCACCTCCAATAGGGTGCAATATGCTTTCCTTGCATCACACAAGTGCAAATTTCTGATTTCTCAGAAATTGTAAGTTTCATAGTTCTGTAACACTTGTTATAGATTGTACCAAATATTCGCCTTCTAGCGGACAGTAATTGAACTATTTCAAAATCAATTTCAGAATAATAGCATTACCTCTTGGTAACCTCTTATCAGCTTTTAGCTGAAAAATGACGCTTTTGCACATGTGTCACTTTTCTATTGGATGTGTGTCCTTGCATTGCACTTCTTGATCTGCCGCACAATAAGTCAAATTTATTTGAAATATTTTAAAATGTTTATTACACACTGATAGGAACTTGATGTGTGTTACGTGAATGAGTTCTAAAAGAAATTTAATCCCTTGTTTCAAATGGAAGTAGTTCTTGTTCAGATTTTCATTGCGTTTATAATCTACCTTATACATATCTACATTTCCCATTTTTCTGAATTATTTGAAGAAATGGTTTTTTCATTCAACCTTTACGTGATAACATTGCTATTCCTTTGTGTGATAATAATTTTGTTTTCGAAACTTAGAGATATATTTACTACTGTCACAAAACAAATGATGAATTTGCAAGTAATGAACACGAAGGGTAGAAAAAAATACAAACTAGAAGGAATGCTCACTTCTTCAGAAGGTATCTGAAATACTAGGAGAGGCTTTTACAAAATTTCAGTGTTGAGATATACGAAATGAAAGCTTCAAGATAGGGACAGAAGTCGAAATGACTCTCACTGGGCCTTGTAGGTAAATTTGATTATTTTTCATGAAATATATTTTTTAACATGTTTCAACTTTTAATATACTGTAAAAAATTGAAAATGATGAAAAGTCATGAATCACAAAATCCTAAGTTTAAAAACAAATAAGGTAAAAGATCACCTTTAGCTTTCTAGTGTTAAACGTTTTAGGTTATAAGACCCAATTTCACTGATTTGCATTATCATTCTCTATGTTCTTACAGTAGAGAATTAATTCTATGAAGCATGAAAGGGGATAAGAGCACAATTTATTATAGTTCAATTTCCCTTATAGTTACTATGACACTATGGACATTATGGGCATAATGTTAAATAGTAGTTGTTTAAAGATCTCACTAATTAAGTATACATCAATATTTTAATGCACATGAATGTATTTCTATGTTTTAATAATTAACAAGAGTGGAAGTACATTCTCAGATCTCAAGAAAACCTTTGAACATAATAGGTAGAATGGCTATATGTATTGTGGTCAAATGAAGGATCTACAAAAATACTGTTATGGGAAGAATAGTGTGTTTGGAATTCAGAGATTTTGTTCTTGTACAATGATTTGTCTAATTTTAAGATATTAATTAGTACTTTAAATGATGTTCGTGTATAAGTCAAATTGTGAAAAATTTCTACAAAGTACTTAAATAATATTTTCTCAATAACAGCCCCAATTTTCTTCTTTTCTTTGTGTGTATGTTGAGCCCTGTGCACTCAATGATGGCATAGCATATGAACCATTTTTATTAAAAGCTAGAATTTTCTGGAGGGAAAAAACGAACAAACCACACATTCACAACAGTTCTGGTATGTTTGTAGGACCAGTTTTACTAGTGTAACTCCAGACATGTTCCAGACTGATTATTTTATTGTGTCACCTACATCTTTTTATTTCCCTCTTCCTGTTTCCTCCTACCATTCTAATCATAATAAGCAAAGGATATATCCTTTTTCCAGGGATTCTGGTTGCCTCATAGTATGTTCAAAATATTTTTGTTTCAATTTCGTGGCTGTAGAAAGTTCCAGGTTCATTTTTTTCAAATTATGAAGCAAATAATTAAAATGGTACAAAGAATGTCAATTGGGAATTGAACCTGGGTCTAATAGTTTGTTAATGTCTTCCTTTTACTCTAGTCAAAGGTTGAATATTAAAATGAGGTGAGAATTGGCTATTTTTTTTACAAGAGTACATTGAAAGCTTCAGAGTGGAGGATGGAGGGAATTTGTTGAGTGAAATGAACACCATTGTCAATAAAGATGATTTGTTTTCCAATTTCCTTGATTTGAAAATTTTAAACAGTGGAAATCATTAAAAGCATCTAGGTATGGATTAATTGTGACCTGGAAAGGTGGGGATGACAGGTAACCTCTCCATCTGTTTGCATTCAAATTAGATCTATTACACTTATCACTGATACAATAAAAAGACACTGGAGTAAGTCAAAAAGGACTTTCAAAGTTTCATGATTCTCCTTCTCCTGCTCCCGATTTGTGTGAAATGGAATATCTCCTAGATCTTAGTTAATGTGTTCAATATAATTTACTATTTTAAAAAGTAAACCCAAATAAATTAATTCAAATTGTTCAAGGAATTACTCTCCCGAATTGGAATTCAAACCTGGGTCTCATTGTTTACACTTAATTGCTCAGAACTCTCCTACCAAGATGATCCACAAATTAAATAGGTTCTTAGACCTGCTATGTTGCCTGTTATTTGATTCATGTGCATCTATTGAACTAGTTTGCATCAATTGTTTATTATTATTTTTAATTAAATACCAGGATGATGAACTTACTTGATTTAATAATATTGAAGAAAATTAAATAATGAATTAAAACTCCTTCATTAACTGCAAAGAATAGGCATTTTGGATTTTAAAAAAAATAACATCTTCAACGACAAAGATTAGGCCTGATGTCCAGTGTATCTACAATTTTCTTATGATCTAAAGAAGTATAATTAGCAACTTCACAGGACCTTCATTTTGTCTGTTTTTACTTTTTCACTCTAGAATTTCTTTGGAAGTGGAATTATAATCCCATTTTCACATCTTTAGGTTAAGATTGGGTCTCTCAGAGGGTGTTTTTTCCTGATTGTTCCACACATTGTTTCTGGAATCTTCTAAATTTGACATCAAGATCACATTATATTTGAAGAGTAATGTAGTAGCATAAGTAATAAAAAGTGAAAACTTATTCTAAAATTTTCTTATTTAGATCCATTTTGGTCCTGGAGTGTTCTGGACCAACTAAAGTGATGATTTTTGATATAGTAACATATCTTAAGATAATATCGCTCCATTACTGACAAGGGCAGACATCCTGATTTCGGGCGTACAAAATTGCATGTATCTTCTTGGCACATGAACCTGTGTTTTACATGTCTTCAGAACAGCACTAATAGACATTAGTCAGGGCATAGGAAAAATTGCTGCTCAAAAAACACTTAAACATAATATTTACAACTGAAGGTTTTTTCAAGCCCATATTGTTGATTAAAATATTTCTTATCCCCATAAAATAGTGTAGGCAGGAAAATTAAAAATAGCAAATCTGAATGTACTTATAAAGTATATAAAGGAAATTCTTGTGAATGGGATTGAAGTTTAAAAGTGCAAATTTAGAAATTATGTGTTGAATGTATGAAAGAATGTATGTGTTGTAACACCACTACTTTACATTAGTAGTGTTAAAAGTGAGACGAAGCTCAAATGTTGAATAAAAGTGATAATGCAACAAAGAACACAAAATATTTTCATCTGATCAGTTACAACTGATCTTAATGTAACATGATATCCAATTAAGAGATTTGTATATTTGAATGAAAATAAAAGGAAAGTCAGGAAGGGTATTTAAAAAATTGTGTGTGACATGAGATAAAAATGATTTTGTAGAATACAAACGTATCATACCTAACTGTTTTAGACAGCCTCACAATCTTTCATTTTATTTTAATTCAAGTTTAAAAATCACATAATTGTGTACTATGTTATGTTAAGTTTAGTACAATAGCTGATCGGATTGGAGAAAAGTACTGTAACTTGTTTTCTTCATTGGATTTGCATTGTTTTGCTTGTACATTTGAGCAACATCTCACTTTCAGAACACATGCTAGAAATTGAACCTTATGCTGAACTGAAAGAAACCAATTTTATGAATGGCTGTTTAAAATGTTAGCAAACCTTCATTATCCAAAGAAAGAAAAAACTGAGTAGACAAGGAATAATTTAAGTAAGATAGTCCCAAACCTACTGAAAGGATGTATTTTACTAGTAATAATGGAAAACAAACTATAGGGAGAATATAATTGTAACTGTGTTGTTACAGTTCATAAATACATTTCATTTTAAGTTGAATATAGGTTTTCCAAATGGCTTGGAGATCTTCCCAAACTGCTCTATAACAATTCTCCATATCTTCAGATTAAAATGGGAAAATTAGAGATAACATCTTTACAGAAAAGATAAGTCAGGATACAGAAGACATAACCTCCCTGTGCATAGTCCCATAGCCTCACTACGGCTGAAAATAATTTAGCCTCTTTCGCCCAGTGTGTGCCCTGTTAACTTCAATACATCAATAATGAAAAAACTGATTTTCTGTGAAGGTTCTCACTTCCAGCTCCCTTCTTTTGATGTCCCCACAAATGCCAGAGAGTTTTCATGCCAGAGACATTTATTTACTGGGGTGTGGACAAACACTGCAACTGCATCTGTTGCGGTCAAAGGCACCAAGGATGGTTCCAGAAAATATTACAGGGGGGTGGAGGCATTTTGTGAATTAAGGAAATTTTTTATTTTGTTAATAGGTTCTAAAAATGGACAATTTGAGTTCAATTGCTATTTTCTTTGCATTCTATTTAATATTGACAAAAACATAAATAAAGAGCATCTATATGTACATGATATCAATGATAACAACTTTGCTACATTTATTTGACCCCAAAGTATCAAAATTTTACTAATTTGTTGTTTTTAGCTTCTGGGCAAACAATCTGAATATGAAGTCAGAGCCACCATGAATAATATTAAATTTTAAAATTAATTTTTGAAAATGTTTTAATTGATAACAACTTATTAAAATAAATTCTCAAAAATATTGAACAGTTTAGAACATACAGAAATTTTAAGAAACATAAAGAGTGACATGGCTCTTAGAGTTATCAACTTCCATCTAAGAAAAAGGAAGACTTTCAGAAGGTTTAAAAATAATAACAACTCCAGTCTCATGTGGAAATTGAAAGTTCTGTTGCAAATCGGATTATATCTCCACAGTGTGTATTGTACTCCTTGTTTATCTCACAGCTCCAGCACTCACAGTAGGATAATGAATGCATCAAGTGTTTAATACAATCCTGAAATCTACACAACTGAGATGCATTAGAATGAGTATGTAGTTTTTTTAAAAGAAAGATGGAATTTTCTTATAATATTTAATATTGAAGTAATTAATGGAATATTACTAGCAATTATGAGTAATGCTAGCATTATATATTGCTGTGATATTTTGAAGCATTATTGAAAAATATTCATAATTTATTTTGAAGATGTGGGGAAAATAAATAATATTCCACAAATACTTGTACATTTGCTTCAGGTATCAGCCAGATGTGTTTCATAGATTAGTTTCCCATCTTCAGTTGTTTCAGCTCAAACCAGGGCACATAGAACAAATAACATTTAAAAAAATTGGTTCCTCCTAATATGTTGAGAATCATGTGATTCTTAACATGTTAAAATGACTTTTTTTAAAGATATAATTTGTTCATGTTGATTATGGAGAAATAATTCCCGAAACACGTCTGGGTGATACTTGGAGCCAAAATATTATTTAATAGGCATTTTAATATTTTAATATATTAATAATTTACATCATGGGAGATATTTTCTTTTCTCTGTAGGTATCCTCAAAATCATGCAATTTTACGAAATTCCAGCCGAAACTATATACTTCTTTTATTTGTATGAAAAAATTAATACTTATACTGTTTTTCATGGAGGACGGTTGGCAACCCTAATTGCTCCCCTTTCGTTCGAGTCATCAAGACAGTATTTGTGGTTCGAGCCTCTTGAAAGACACTGAGATCAAAGAACACCGCAATAGCCGTTGCACAAGAGACTCAGGTTCAATGCGGCACGTACTCGTGCACGTCCTTGTAGGAGAAGATGATGTCTGCGATGAAGACGACGCCGGTGATGATGGCGGTAGCGCCGCAGCCCAGAGCCACCATGCGGCGGTCCTCCCTCATGTCGGGCATGCGGTAGCAGAAGTCGATGAGGAGGCCGCCCGCCGCCAGGAACAGCGCCACGCCCACCCACGTGTACAAGAGGTCCTGCGTAACAAACGTCCGCATTTGAATGTCGTAAGACAGCTTCACACATTCGGTACACCCGCTTAGGTGAATAAGGGCCTTTGATCGGTTGGTCCGTGGGTCCCACTCCCGACAGTGGCGGGGTTTTCAACACTGCAGTATCGGCAGCGTTTAAGCGACTCTGACAGTTCTCTCGCCACGTGCTGAGGTACGTCATGTGACCTGCTCTGAAGAAATCATCTTGCGAGAATTTGTTTAATTTCTCATAGCCAGGGTTCAGTGTCGTCACTCATCTGACAAATACGAAGTCACGGAGGCGATAACGTTCGCTTTGGCGAAAGTTATGATCATGATATCAGGACGCGTCATTACCAGTCAGTAAGCGGTGATGATTTTAGATTTAATTTAACTGCCATGCAGGTGGTGCCATGAGCCTAGTAATGTGTGGCAACAGAGCATTGAACTGTCAGAGTGGCTTACACGATGGCGGTACCGTAGTTACATAGCCAAGTCGAAATCAGTGGCTGACTGGAGGAGACTTCTAGCGGTCGGTTCCTCATGTCCGTGGTTTCTCTGATCAACGCCAAGCAAATGTTGGAGCACCCCAACAAAAGGGTATCTTACCCTCACCCCTTACCTACGCACACTTACATGCACCACATTACCACACCTGTTGGGTGACTAGTCGGGAGTTCAGAGCATGTCCTGGCTGAGGCAGTGCCTCGCTGGTAGGAGATAACTGGTTGGGGAAAATCCCCGCAAGGCGACGACTTGGTCGGCGTCGGATCTTGCCATCCAGCGGGGAAAATCACTACCATCTCTCGCGATGAAACATGCACTACACTTACGGTACTCATGTCATCTGTTGTCGCGCCCGAAATCACCAGTCTATCAATCAATCAATTAATAAAACATATGGTACCTATTCCGCTCGCTTGATAGATCGTTTATTTGGGGTTAAAGGCCCGTTTTCACGGTTGCATTATGTCACGGCAGGACGCGTCTTTCTCGGTCGTGCCACTGCATGTCACATGATCGCGTCCGTATCAAGCAGTGCTTGAAAAAATCGCGATCACGCGACAATTAGCGGCGTGACCGGGAGGGTCGCGAAATGTGACATATTCCACCGTGAAAACGGGCCTTAACGGGGCGTCAACTGCCATAGCCATTTGTCCCGTTTGTGTAGTGCTTGTTTTACAGCGGGGATCAGCAGCGCTGTTCCTCACCCATTACAACGTGAGAGTCGACGCCACCGTACACGTCACCTTGCTTATTCCCTTGTTCAGATACCTGGAGGCACCACCTCAGTCGGGATAAGCCATAAGCTCCACACTGTTCCTCCCGCATGTTTGGTACAGTAGTACTTTCAGATAAAACTGTGTGAAGGGGAAGGGGAGGGGAGAGGAGGAGACAAGGAAGAGGAAGTAAAAATTGCGCGCGCTCTTTGTTCCCTTTGTTAGGGTGCTACTTAGGTATTCGCCTGGTACTGAACGATGACACAACGCAAAAGTACCGATCCAAAACAAAAATTCCAACGCTAAAATTCTCCTCCAGACTGACGAGCAAAGTTGGTTCCGAGTCAGCATTAAGGCAGCTCACCCAATCCCGTACAGCAGATGTGTTTGGCGAATGTTCGCTCCCTGTGATGTGTCCTAAAGTCCGACACATGGTGGATAGGGCGAATACCGAATGTTCGGCGCTCGGCGAACAAACAAAGCAAACAACCCGACCACACTACTTGGGATGCGGCGAGCGGTTGCTCGGGATTCTTCGAATACCGCATGTGTGGAGCCACCTTTATAGTTGTCTCTGTGGCGACTCTGACCGAGAGGGTTTGAGTAGCAAAGATGGCGGATTTCTACACTAGTTAGCTAAGTCGAATTCAGTCGCTGTCTAGAGAAGAATACGATCGGTAATTTTTCGTGGTTTCTCCGATCAATACTAGGCAAATGACGGAATTATCCTACCAATGCGAGCGCGTCTGTAGGTAGATGTCGTTCTAGTCATACATTTTAGTGAAAAGAATTTATTATAATCATTCGGTGGAAATTGACAATTTTCAACAGATAACCTCGTCTTCTGAGGTCCTGCTAATGGAATAGAGGGGTGTTCTGACATATAGAATATTACTTCCTTTAACACGTACAGTCAGTTTAGTTATTACTTGATACAAAAAAATAATTATTGACGGCAAAATGTCGGTATCAACGTCTATCAACGCTGGCTAACAAAATGTTCAGACGATTTTTCCCCAAAATTGGTATTCCCCGATCGAGGCTCGGTATTCCCCGGGTTCAAAACGGATACTTTCATTTTTGGAGTACTTTACATGAAGTCTCAACATTATCGAGATTGTGTGAAAAATTGTTCCAATATTTAGATTAAGCTTTTTTTCTTTGGATAGCGTACGGAATGCTTAAAAATAGCCCAGATATTATTTTCGTTGAAATGATAAAGTTTCGAAATTCACAAAGTTTTAAAATTTGATCGGCGTTATCTTATAACTAAAATATAGAAGATAGAGGTTTGTTTCCTTCCTCCTTCTTTCCTTTCCACATTCACTTGAAAATCGTTATTTGCACACTTATGTACGTAAGTGAACGTAAAAGTGAGAAATCGAACAAAACGTTCCTTCATTCTCTAGCATTACTCACAGTTTTGTTTTCTCCGTATTCATTTGAAATTCTTCAAGTTTAATAAGTTCCGAGGTAATACGTTCATAGATTTTCGCAAATTTATTTTTAAAAATACCATAATTGGAATCATATTTAAAATGAAGTCTGCAGCGCGATTCACTTGATAATTCAATTGTTCACTTAAAGATGCCAATATCAGTGTTACCAATGTCGTGAAAGAAAATTATAGCTTATGGAGTGAAAATTTGCCTTTGAGTACTATAGTTTAATCAACGACACCTACATAGATGTTTGTGGCTTAATATCCGGCATACCCACAAGATCTCAATGCCTAAACACGAAGGGAAAAAAATAAAAGAAAAAGATATTGCAAATTTCATTAAATCTTCTAACCGGATCGGAAAAAGAATTATCAGTTCCCCAGCAGGTGACCGAGACGCATCGAATGATACCTCTTATGTCTCGATTGGTGCTTGTAAGTGAAAAAACCGCATATACGCACACTGGGAGTTGCTCAAATACTGTATACGAGATACTATATACTGGATACGAAAAAAGTCATGTAAAAAAATATTTCTTTGCGGAGTACCATTCTCAAACACCGTGTTTTGCTACAGCTCATTTATTTTGATTCCTCTTAACGGACGGCGAACTGTTAAAATCCTTAACAACTACTGTGGCAATAAAAAATTTCTTCTTGTATTTGGTTGGGTAAAGTCCATATAACAGTATATTACGAACAAAATTAATCAAATAATTTTTTGCAGAGTGTAGACTTACGATTTTCTTGGGCACCTTGTCCCCGGTGGCGAAGCCCAGCACTAGCCCCGTGCACACGATGACGAAGCCGCCGAAGGTGACGGGCAGCAGGGCCACGTCGGGGTGGCGCGCCACGTCGGTGGGGATGGCGGTGCGGATGAAGAGCGCCATGCACAGCGCCGCCAGCACCTGCGCCAACAGCCCCGGCACCAATGCGGCGCGCGCCAGCCAGCCCACACCCCAACTGCACTATTATCCCAGTTTGTTTTGTTCAATGTATTCGGTTCAGTGTATGTATTTGGTTCCTGACATTGGTTGTCTCAAAATGACGCCATTTTGTACGATCTCATATTTTCTGAATCATTCTAAGTTATGTAGACCAATTGCTTTATGATTTTATGTAAATCCTAGGTCTAGGCAGCAAATTAAGTGGGTGCCGAAAACATAAAAAAATCCATGTTGAAAACCTCCTTTTTTGCACTTTGACAAACAAAAATGAAAGATTTAAAACTTACTTCTAGAAGCGCAACGTCTTCAGGATAAAGTGACAAAAGAAAATATTTTGAATTGCCCGAAAAATGCATACTCAAAAAAAATTTAAAAAAAGATGCATCATGCATTTTAAGAAGGTGCTTCCTGAAAAAGTGAAAGACAATTAACTGAAATTGAGCAACTTCATGCAGATAAAGTGTGGCATGTATAAATGCCGTCCACGTGGCTTTGCATAACTCGAATGGCACGTATTGCAAACCTAGTTGTGAAACAACAACTTGCTCAGAGCTCGCGTGACATGTAAACTCATTATAATTATGTCTAAAGATAGGAATATTTGAACCATCTCTCCCAATGCTTTGTTAAACGGCTTGAAGCTATGCTTATACCGTTATTGCTGTTGTACTAAGGCTTATTTCCCAAGGAGCATTGACTTATCATCGCATACGTGGTCAATAATTCGAATGAATTAAATAATAACTTCATACTTTTCAACATGTTTATCAAATTATTTTTCCAACGCAATAATGACTGAAAGAGTACTTTTCAAATAGGCCAGCTCCCACACTCAAACGGAACATTTTTCTCAGAACCCACAAGTTCTGTAAAAAGTTGAACATTTCATCTTTTGTTATAAGCCTTATTCTGTCGATTTCGAGTGTTGACGTCTTCCCTGCTAGTGTTTCGGTTATGAGGCGGCTCGTTCAAGTTGTTGAGCTACAACCACTCATTTTCTCTATTGAAATACAGGTAGGAAGTATATTATGCAAATTCGTTCCATTTGTCTCATTTATCTCGTTAATCGTAACCGTATCACATTTTTTGCGTTTAGTTCCATGTCGTTATTCGACATCCCAAAGACCTATAGAGAGGACGTGCGCGCACGCTCTTTACCCTGCGCGTCAATCCCAGAGAGAGAAGGAGGAGTAAACTTTATTTCAGTCAAAAAACAGTAAAAACTGTATGTGACGTATGGGGAAGAAGATCATCTGCGCACAATTACAGAATCCCTTCCCAACATTTTAACTATAAATAGTTGAAAGATGAATAAAAGTTTAAAAAGTAAAACAAATAAAATAAATAACAATAACATTTAAAAGCGTGTAAGATTTGCAACATTTCAAAAACCAAACATTTTCGCTCCCGAGTTATAGAAAACTTAGTTACATTGGTAAACGAACTCCAGGTTTGATTTTTCTGGTTTGCTAACAAAATAATAACTCACCCCCAGCACTACCCTGAGCACAAAGCAAAAGGAGAGTTCAACAAAACCAGCGCATAGTGAAGTTACATTTATGTCCAGAAGCAAAACAAGGGGCCATCTCATTATTTGCTCAATGGATAAAGGAAACCAGACAAATCGGGATTAAGATGGGTGTAATTGACCCAGAAGCTGATGTGCATTACTTGTTCAGGCATTTAAGACTTTTATAAAATTTTAAAGAAAATATTTTACTTTTAACTTAAAGTTGTGTACTGATTTTAATTCTTTAATGTCATCTGGCAATGCGTTTTTAAAGTAACGTGCATGTATTGTATGTGGATTTCCTGTAAACATCTATTGATATTGACACTTGATGAACGTGATTTCTACGACATGTGTTATACATATAAGTATTAGTATTACATGAAAATATATTCCCACCGTTAAGTCAAAATTGTTTTGACAAAAATTACAGATTCGTAAATAAATAGGAGAGAGAGGGAGAGAGAAAGGGAGAGAGGGAGGGAGAGAGAGAGGGAGGGAGAGAGAGG
>BOPP01000015.1:12891288-12902113 GCA_017312745.1 Gryllus bimaculatus | reverse complement strand
TGTGTGTGTGTGTGTGTGTGTGTGTGTGTGTGTGTGTGTGTGTGTGAGCGCGCGAGGGAAGTGAGGGAATGTAGCTGTAGCTATTTTAGTCCGAAGAAGCAGAAAACGCTTATTCTGACATTGGGCAGTCGTCCTTTTTTGTTTCATTCATCGTCGTAAGAACTCACGTTTAAGAACGAGTAATCGGCAAAATTGACATTTTAAGGTAGTTAAGAACCATATTATTTTTATTATTATTATTATTATTATTATTATTTTTATTATCATCAATAATTATCGATTTATAACATGTTAATATTTTATAAATACTTGTATTAATTTTGTAATGATTTTCATATTGAACTTCCAGGTTTAAAGCCTTCGACCGCTTGGTAAACTGGAATTGAGTTATAATAATATTATTAATAATAATAGTAATAACAATAAGAATATAAATAATGAAAAGAATTGATGATGATAATAAGAATAAATCAGTAATAATTGAAGATGTTTTACAAGATGGCTTTCTGATTTCTCGCTGAGGTGGCTTACATTAAATCACAAATACAAGATTCTTGCTTATTTTGTAAGGTATCCCCAGATAATCAAAAAATTCTTATAATATATTAGCAATATTCATTTTCCATTTAATTCCATTCAATATTCTACATATATCAGCAATATCGATGTATATAAAATCACTTGATATCAAAGAGTGTCCATAGTGTCCTCTTTCCCGCATCTCGTGCGCTCGCATGCATCGTGTCACGATCTTAAATTAAGGAATGAAAAAAAACTTGCTTATGTTTCATTTAGGACGTCTACGTCGATTGAAGAATCAAAATTGCAAAATTATTGCAAAAGAAGGAAATTTAGGCGTTAATGAGTTTATGTAATCACCATAGCTGAGATGAAATATTGATGTAATTACGATATCGGAAAATAAGAAATGTACAATAGAAGAAGATGATTTCTTCCTTCACACATCTTCAGTCTCCAGATCTAACCGGTCGTCACCCAGTGCTTGTAAGATACTCTTAAGAACGAAGAAGCGGCAAATTTACTTCATTAAATTTTGCCTTGTTTATTTGGTTATATTTCCCAGGCAAATTGAATGCATTTCTAATGCAATGTATGATTTATCTGAGGATATGAATATGTGTATAATTAATTTATTGATTTTAGGTTTGAGAAAGTTTAAAAATACCCTGCTCTAATTTGAAAGTAATCAGACGTATTATACCAGAGAAATGCAAAGGTCTGCTATTACTATATTTTTGATAACACCAATATGTAATATTTCGACATCTTTAAAACAATTTCTTCCCAATTGGGGCCACATTGGTATTCAAATTCACGACGGTTTGCAATATTAGTTATAATCAACTTTTATTTTTGCTATTTCCATGTTAGTTGGAACACAGAGTTGAACAGACTAATAGAATATTGTCCACTCTGATGGCCAGTGAGATTCCGGTGCAATTAGTAGTCGACACAGGATCTCCTATATCATTCATCAATCTTCGAGTGTATGAACTACTCGGTTTTGCTAAGTGCAGCAGATTCAATAAACAATTTAGAAGATTCGAAAAGCAAAACATCATAGTAAGGATCAAGTTCCAGGTTACGCCAAGATACAAAGAGAAGAAGCAGATGGTCGAATTAACAGTGGTGGATAGATATGACACATGAACTTATTAATCTTGCATTTGTTCATTCCTCTGGGTTTCAATGTCACTGACTAAGAAAGCACTCTACAACAATCCGAGCCTGGAGCTCCGGTGCAGCACCTGGTGCAGCAGAACTCTGAAGTTTGCCCCTAAGGACCGGGTGAGGACAGACATATCGAAACCAATATTACATTGAAGGAAGGCGCTAGATCTAGATTTTTAAGGAACGGCCTGAGCCACTAGCTATTAAGGAAAAAGCCGAAGTGAAAATTGATAGGCTCGCGCCGAGGGGCGTTATAGCACGCGTCAGGTCCAGCGACGCATTCAGCCAGTGGTCTATACCACTAGCCACCGTAAAAAATCCTGATGGCTTCATCAGTTTCAAGGGTACGGTTAAAGATCAGTTAGAAATCTCAAGGCAAAACTCGTTTACTCAAGGCTGAAAAATATTTCAAAAATTGACGTGGGTTTGAAATTTAAGAAGATATATTTGAAGCATGCCTTCTTGCAACTAAAGTCATTGACACCTCCAAAAAAACTGTTGAATTCCTTATATTAGCGTTCGAAATCGCTTCAGACGCAGTTGATTTCCAGCGCAGTTTAAGTCTGCTAACAAGGGAAGGGCCAAATTACGTAAATCATCTCAATAATATATTAGTAGTAGGCAAATGAGAAGAATATCTGAGTAATCTGACAATACTGACTTACAACTAACATCGAAACATGTCAACACGGGCAAAAAAAAAACAGGCGTCAACGGGCGTTGTGGAGGATACTAGTCACGTACAGATCTATTCCATCAAGAGCGGGGATAAGTCCGGCAGCCTCGCGTTTTACTTTCGCTCTTGCATTGCGAAGACAAGAGAAGGTTTCAAGTGTGAAGTGCTAGGTAGGGGACTGGGTATACGCGGCTACGTTCCGCAACAACCCTAGGTGGGCGCAGGGGAAACCTCTTAGGATAAATGGAATAGACTGTATGTAGTACAGGTAGAGAATACGTCGGTTATTAAACACCAAGGCTACTACAAGTGTCCCAGCCGTAAGTCGAAAAGTGTCCCAGCCGTAAGTCGAAAAGTGTCTCAGCCGTAAGTCGAAAAGTGTCTCAGCCGTAAGTCGAAGAGTGTCCCAGCCAATCGCCAACTTGTTCGCAGGTAGAAATGAAAACGTTCGACCGCGCTCGGACCTCTTAGATCCGAGCGAATATGTTCGTTCGGCGTCTGCATTCGTTTACCCGGAACGAACGTTCCGACTGAACGTTCGCTCGCTTCCGCCAACCGATCTCGTCCGAACACGACTCACTCGGGAGCTCCGCTTCCAACGGCCGAGCGAACGAAGAATTTGTTCGTTCGGAAGCGGTCGCTGGCGCTGTGTCAATGCACCTTAAGGAGCATGCGGAGAGAAACTCGTCTCTTACCGTTTATACTTTCTTTCGACTCACTTGATTTTGTGTAATGCTCTGGCTTTGGATTAGCTATTTTCTCTTTAGACATCCGATCGATGCTGCTTACGTTTTTGAACTTAAACCATTAGGTTACGTTACGACTGAAAGGACGAACAGTAGCCTGATCTTTCGAAAGCTTTTGACGTTATTGACCATAACATCTTGATATCAAAATTATCATCTTATGGAATTCGTGGTATTGCTCTAGATTGGATAATCTCGTACCTTGAACTTCGATCTCAAAGAGTAGAAACTTCGCACGAAAGGTCATTATTGACATATTGGCACGAAAGGACATTTTTGACTTATCTTTCCAATTCTTCATCAATGGAATATAGGATCCCGCAAGGCTCGATCTTAGGTCCTATCCTCTTTCTGTTATACGTAAACGATATGCCGTCGTGTATTAAAACGGAAGACCGGTTCTCTTTGCCGATGACACGAATGTTCTTTTGCAAAAAAGAAACAATAATTTTTTAGAAATTTCAAACTGTTTTTTTAATAACAAACTAATAGTTCACGAAGCAAAAACAGTTTCAATGCATTTTTTTGCATTTCAAATTAGCAATCGCATGCTCCACTGAAAATGAACAATATTCAATTAGCGGATGTTCAGGTAACAACATTTCTAGGTCTCTCAATTCAGCTAAACTTCAAATGGAATGTACATATAACAAAATTAAACACTAAATTAAGTTCATTATGTTTCGCATTCAGAATTCTTTCAAATTCTGTCAGCCTTCATGCAGCTCGTTGCGTGTATTTTGCAAATGTACATTCCCGCCTGAGATATGGCACAATATTCTGGGGAAACTCATCATGTAGTACTCAGGCCTTTAAATTACAAAAGAAAGTTATTCGAATAACGAAGAAATGCCATCCGCGTTACCCTTGCAAGCCTCTCTTCATTGAGCTTGAAATCTTACCATTGCCTTGTCTATATTCATATATTTACGAATCTGTAGTATTTGTGAAAAGTGCCTTACTTAACGATGGGATATTTTCATGCAATACTGATATTTATAATTGCAACACACGTAGAAATCACGTTTATCAAGTATCAGTATCAACCGATCACTATCAGAAATCAACATAAATGCATATACGTTACTTTACAACGCATTGCCAGTTGATATTAAAAATTAACGTCGGTTTACCAATATAAGTTAAAAGTCAAATCGTTTCTGCTGCATAACTGTCTCTATACAATTAGAGACTTACACCAATCATCAAAAAGAATAATAATGTTTATTTTAACAAAACAGTGATATACAATGAATTAGTTTACATTTGTATTATATATTTTGTTAAAAAGACTTAATATGCTTGTGGCAAATAATGTACTTCAGCTTCCGAGTCAATGACACCCATCTCGATCAGGTTTTTGTCCTGTCTCCCTGATCCATTGAGCAAATGCTGAGGCGGCCCTTGTTGTAAATAATTCCATTTTTATATAAAATACTATTTCGGGTTTGCAATTCAATTTGCCTTGATAATTTGAGTGCGACTGTATCAGTTGAAGTCAGAACATAATAGCTATTTAATGGAGCTTATAGTAGAAGGTAGAAGTAATAACGACGTGCAATCGGAATATAACCACAACATTCAAAGTAAGGTGATCGTACTAAGGTGCAGCGACTGACCCCACCTCCTGTTTCGCTCAATTATACTGAATATATTTCGTTTTTAAGTGATTGTCTCAGTCATTTAATGTTGAATTATTCAATTATTGGAATCATTGGAATTCTGAAAGAAATTCAGAGGCGACAACCCAATTCTTTGCGCTTTTTTATTCACTCAAATCCTTGCCATGAATTACTTTCAAATTACTTTATCCTCTTTCATTATCTCAACTGATCAAATTTGAGACCTCTTTAGAAATAATAACTATTGGAGCACAAGTTCTAATTATTCAAGGCCCACTATTAATCAAGTATAAGCAGTCGAAGTAGATTTTATTAGAATAAAAGTAATACAATAATTAGTGGCTTCTTATTAACTACTATCATCGACAGTAGGTCAATTTTCACGGGGTGAATAGTCAAATTGAAGCAAAACTAATAGTTAATTACAATGTTTGCAACGTGGATAAAAGTGGACATTTGTATTGATATATCTTGTTACAATACTCGATTGGTTATAAAACTCGGTGTATCGTCCTCGTTCGATATTTGAGTCTCCTATTGTAATAAGATACATTGCCATACTTTAATTAATAATTATTATCTTCTTATTGTACTCTCAGGTGTCATGTGTATTAGTTAGGCACTTTATCAAACCTATTATAGTATCAGGTGTCATGCGTATATCTTTGACTCTTGAACATGCATACCGAAGCATATTTCCAGTTAACCTATTCTTACATTTTAAGAGCATGTAGAATACGCCGTGGGATCGAATTGCAGTTATTTAGACATTATTAGTACTAGTAGCCTTTTTATTACCCTCAAAAATCAGACAGAAAAGTTTCGAAATAGACGCTATACTCATTTTGAAAGAAAAAAAATACTTCAACAAATAACCAAATTTGTGGCATGAATGCTCGGAAACGAATTTCCTCACCAACACCTCATCATTCAGTAGCTTCTTCCTGAAGACACTATCCTGAATTTTCCAATTTTATTTAGGATCTACAAAGAGAGGGAACTTTGCAGTGAAAACTTTCATGTTTTGTCTGTTCTCTTTGAATTATTCCATTTTTGCAAATTTTCTATCATGTAATATTCTTTTAGTTCATGTATAATGTATTATTGCGTGTAAACCATTGAAAAATAGTAAAAAATTATTTAATTATTAGTATATTATTAGACTATGTAACATTCGAGTTAATTGTAATTAAAATTTCTGGTGATTCATATCATTCTATTATTAAGATTCAAGATAATTTACGATTAACCCATTTATATAATACAATACTTGGAAATACCTAAAATATGTAATATTTATAATATTGCATCCTTATACTCTTCTTGCAGTTGGTATCAGAGTTGAAATCTGATTAGTCACAAATGCCGTTAGTATTATTGCTGTTTGCCGCGCCGTATGTATGCAATAAGCATTCCAGTAAAAACTGATGATGAATTTATCATGAAAATGATGATTATGAATCGGTGCAATCTGTTGTGCATTAAGGAACTTTACACGGACCGAACCTCTCGGGCAGCGGGAGAGCGAATAAGCGCCGGCCTTCAGGGCCACTGCTGTCGCGCTGCTGGCACTCGGGGGGACCTGTCCGGCCGGTACGTGATTGAGACGTCTAACATCTGTTACGCATGCCCAATTTCCCATCCTAAATGCGCGTTCTTTCAAAAATTAGAGAAACATACTTTCTGAATGCGCCTCGTACTTGGATGGTCTGTCTGATAGGCTGCAGGTGTTTGGCTGCAGGAAAGACGACGGGTTGGCCACGTCACCTGCCCTCGGAGTGAACGCCCGGGCGCCGCGATGTGGCCTTTCATGTCCGCCAACAGAATTCTGTCAGTTGTATGTAAAATAATTCATGAATAAATGCCTACTACAATTGAACTGAATTGACTGACATAATAACATTATTATGTTACAATGTTAATTATCCAATTTTCTGTCAAGGTAATTCCAATTTTAACGATATCCCTAAACAATTTATGAAGTTGTTGTTTTGAAAAGTATTTTCTACGTAAAAAAAATCAGATATTCTATATGCAAAACCACGAAATTTCTTGGTAATACGTGTGCTGAAAACACCCTTTTGGGGACTACAGCAAATGTATCTCAGGACAGAAATCAATGTACAGATTACAAACAAGTTACTTCTTTTTGATTTACATAATAACGCTTCAGTAACCAGGCTTCCGTTGCTTAAATATTTTAGGAGCAGAAACGTAGATCTATACATTACCATGTCGTTAAGATTTGTCGAATTCGTCTTTCAAGTTTGATGTGCTAAAATGTTTGTTTGCTTCTGATTTCCAAAGTCATGTTTTAAACGGGAGTTTCAAGAGTAAGTACTTATCGTGAGATCAACTTACTTCAATGTAAGTAGGAAATACAATTGTCATTGGCATTAAAATTGCATTTGTTAATAATTTTTGTGTACATTTATAAATTCTGTTTAAAATTTTATCTACGGTTAGAAGGAATGAACACTTCTACATGCAATAAGTGACAAGAGTAAAAGAAGTATGATCGCATGAGAGGTGTGTTATTGCATGCGTTGAAATGCTGTTCACTAAAGGCTGTCGAAGATTAGGAAATTGGTAAAAGAGTAGACAGGCAGGGAGTATTATGTTACTACGAATCTATTCAATTCAGTTTAATGCGAAAATTTCTCGTGAAAATAAAGTGGGAGATTTTTCGAAGAGCAAACTAAGAAATGTGAAATCGAAGAACTGCGACACAACTCAGTGGAAAAGTGATAACAAGGGTAGAGATGTTATCAAAGGGAGATCAGGATAGAAAAAGGGACAGGAGGTGAAGTAGCGATCACTGAGGTAAACACGACGTTCATTCTTTCTCCCAGAGGCTTTTTCCGGCATCAGAGGATGTCGATTTCATCCGCACCAGTCACTCACTATGTCCCTCGTGGGGGACACATATTAACCACACTCTCTGGCACCTCGGTCTGGTCAGCAGAATCACAAGGCCTTCCGCGACAACCCGCATACATGAAAGACAAGGGGCAAACAACTTTGCCCACGGCGGGACTCGAACCCACCATCCTTCAGAGCGAGGCGCTGATTCGGCACACGCTCTAGCCACTTCGCCAACCCAGGTCGGCTACACACTGCATTCATGGTAGGCTCTATTTAGTTTCGCTAGTGCGCGTAATCCTGTTCGCCACCCATTGCACTTCCGTCGAGGGTATTGGAGATCCATGGCCCAATGACACATGGCAACGGGGGCGGAAGCCTTACGGGTTGCGGGCGTCACAACGCACACGCTTTCTAAACACGCGCAAACGCTTTTGTTTTACACGCTGTGTAAAACGCACTTTTCGGGAATCATAATTGCCGCTGTGAAAACAGTGAAGGATCTCAACCGCAGGAGTACGTAAATAAAAACAGTTTATTTGATTTAACGTTCAGTAATCCCCTCGTTGCTTTAAAAAAATGTTAACTCAGAATTCACATTAAAAGCCATTTCTGATTTTAATGAATACCAAGAATAATGCTAGTCAATTTTCGTGAAACTCTTACTTTAATTACAATATTTCTGGTCCCGGATCGATGCATCAAGGCCGAAGAAAAACCTTGACTTACGTAAAAGAAAGTAAACAGTAGTCGCAGAAAAAAGAACAGTCGAAATGGTTTAGAGGTCACTTCAATGAAAACAAAATACTTTTGAACATGCAGAGCAGCTATAGCATTTAATATATATTTAATCCCTTCTCCATATAAACAGATAATAAAAGGTAATTGCTCTTTACAATTTTTAAGACGGCATCGACACAAAATTCGAAGTCCTCCCCAGAGGTGAATTAAATGGATTTAAGACAAAAATGTGGAATTCTGTAGTTTATTCAACAAAGAAGGGAGGGAATGAAATCAGCATCTGCCGGACTCAGAAACGGTAGCTGCTAAGACTTTGAAATTGCTAATTCTATTTTAAGACTTTGCTAATTCTATTTTTTTATTGCTTAGAGATTTCGGGCGCATCAACGGCTAAGGTAATTATTCCCGTAAGTGTAATGCACGTTTCCCCAGGGAGCTGGTTGATGCTGCGCCAACCTAGTGGGGTTTTCCTCGACTAGGTATCTCATCAGCGTAGCACCACCCCAACTGGGAGAAGCTCTAGTTCCCGACCGGTCTCCCGGCTTATGTGGTAGTGTAGTACGTGTATATGCAATTCTGTTTAAAGAAGCGAAATTCTGTGTAAAAAGGGCAAGGATAGGACAAGGAAGAGACAGGAAAGACCACGCGCGGTCCGTGACACGTTTGTTAGGGCCCTGCTCCGGCATTCCCCTGGTGTTCATCGGAGAAACCACGGTAAAGTACTGATCAGAGCAGAAGATCGTTAGAATTCTCCTCCGTACAGCAACGGAAGTCAACCCAGCTCTCTAGCTAGTATCGGAAATCCCGTCACCATTAGGATACGAACCTAGATCCTCCAGGCTAGAAGCACTGAAGTGCCTTTAGATGATGCCCTGATCCACCTCTCCCGGTTTGTATTTGTATGAAACTGCTCTGATCGAACGTTTCTGTGCTTTTTCCAACCATTTTCAGGCGAATGCTGGAGGTGTACGCCACTTTCCTTTTCCAATGTACGCTATACTAATACGCGCGCACTAAACACACACGCACTCAAGCCTTTGCACATGGCGGTAAACCATTCGAGAAGCTTTTTGTGGAACGTGTTGGTCGGCGCATTGCTCCTAGGAATGGGTTGTGAAGGGGAACCCCCTAAACTGGCCCGAATGCGTCAGTGGCGCCTCTTTCGACTAGCAGGAGACTCCGCACCTCCCCACGCCACCTCACATTCATCAAGATACAATAGAGCCATTGCGGTGGCAGGGCCTTAACACATGAAAAGAATAAGAAAATGTCTGGCGTAGCTGTCACTCATAATCACCGAGCTCATAGAATTGGAGTCGCTTCTACACTATAACGGTTGTTTGTAACTTATTTCAATGTACTATATGAAGGTAAATCACAGGTGAAGCAATGCCTAATTTAGTTTTGCCATTTTTTCGAAAATATTGTCGAGTTAACAAAATATAAATACAATTTTTCTTTTGGTTTTATTCCTCCTTGAGAAAATAGCAACACAATATTCCATATCATCCAGTATCTTTCCTGCACTTGACATAGTTTTGCATTGGCTTTAGAATAAAATGTATAAGAACGAATCGAAACACAGGCGTTGTGTTTTCTCCGTTTTAGTTCAGGGGTTGATTAGCACACCAATAAGACACCGTTTCCCGTTAAGGTCAGCCGGACGCGACCCACTTCTCAATAAAACACGCAATTACAGTTAGTGATTCTAGGATGAGAAACTGAATTGCAAATAAACGTGAACGCAGAAGCTATTAAAAACTCCCAGACGGACAAGGAATTATATGTTCCCTATATTTGCTGTCGCAAAAATGCAATCGTACGCAAATGTCTGCAGTACGCAAAATGTTATTGATTGCTGAGTTCCATCTAGAATTTTGGTCTTGGGTATGCAGTCGCCTGTCATCAATGGACCAAGAAAATATTTTTGTTGTTACAAATACTGTTTCCCCTCCCAGGAGACTAAATGTCAGAGTAATACAATTATGATCATTGATTCAAACAAATTTATTGATGCAATAATGTCTGACGCCTGAACCCTAATAGTGTTAAGAAAACAGTAAGAGTCATTGGAACTATTACTGGAGAATTGATTTTCATTGTGGCGGCAATTGATATTGTGATTTGCAATTCTCAACGAGCACAGGTGTTATTTATCATGAGAATTTTTATGCAATCGTTCAGAGGAGAAGGTGAGAACGTTCTACATGAGACGCATACTTCCCCGTAGAAAACGAACTTTTCTATTTATTTGTTTGCTTACGTCTGTATTGCGTAGCAGAATCGCCGAGAGATCGTCGCGCTCGCGAATGGCCTGGGTTCGCAGCCGACGGCGTCCGCGGAGAGAGCGAGGCGGCGGAGGGGGCGGCGCTCGTGGCGGAAGAGGAAGTGCGCTTCGAGCGGCGGCCTCGGCCTCGAACGCCCCTCACCCGACCCCCTCCACCCGTCGCCTTCGCCTGTGTCACCGCCACCGACCCCGCCCACAC
>BOPP01000015.1:12823916-12890336 GCA_017312745.1 Gryllus bimaculatus | reverse complement strand
TAGCAGCAGTGGCGGTGCTGGCGGCGGTGACGGCGGCGGCGAAGGCGGCGGCGGTGACGACCACCGAGAACGACTTGGTTGTGGTGGACGATCCAGAGGCACTGGACGCTGTGGACGACGTGGTGGCGGTGGACGACGACGACGCAGCGATGGCCATGTTTGGTGAGTTTTGTTTCGGGTGGTTATTAAAGCTGCCTGGCTTATTCTCACTTCAAAATTCTACATAGATTAAACTCATCAACATCTATACTTTTTACCACTTATATACTTTTTATAAGTGGTAAAAAGTTGACATTAAGTCAAAAGTAATATACATTTTTACTTTTTGTCAAAAAAATGCAACTACTAAGCACATTTATTAGTTTTATCACGTATGAGTATTTATTATGACATGTTTTAACGAATTACATGTTCCACATTGATCATTAATATTTCTGAGGCAGTTTGTGATTTCTTTGAGAAAAATAAATAAATATTCTGCACTAAGAGTATTGACCATTAAAGTAGATGCACTGTCCCACAAGCTCTCAGATGTAGTATACCTGCTGTGCTGCTGTGCATCATTTAGAAAGTTAATTAAACTTTTCCCGCATCACTCTCTGAGTAAATTCTGTATTCAGTGATGTAAAGAGCTTCGGACATAATCATAGCTGCTAATATTGGCTTGAACTTAATTTTGTACCCTTCCGAGAATGCCGCATGATAGTAATACGAGAATATCAGAACTCGCGAAAATGTATCAAAATACTTTATATTAGACAAGTGTCATACACTAGGTAAGTATTTTAAAATCAGAAAGTGAGTAAGTGAACATAAACGTGTCGAGCATTGGTCCGACAAATCGTCCCTCTTAAACAACAACAACCATTTTTAATAATTAAATAGAGATACCGGGATTGCCTGCCTTGAACCACTGCGATATCCATGTGCGTGTATTGGTAAATATAAAAATATTTCAATTACATTTTGAGAAACGTTTTACACATAAATTGGCAGTGTACACCAAAATAAATACAAGTTTAATTGGATTTGGGTATTTGCTATCAACATTAGATTGATCTATTTGCTAAAACTTCATAAGAGAAATAAAAATTTATTCTCTCATTAATTCGCAGTTAGTTATGAACGAAATCTGTTTACATCACATCTTATGTGAAAATATACTTCCTTTAATTTATTATAAATGCTTCTTTTTTAATTTATTTATTTACTGATTATGTTTACATGATTCAGTTTATTAACTTTTTCACATGTATTGTTTTGATTTATAACTATTTTTATTTTAACTTAACATTTAACTGTACTATATACATACTGACATATGAGACTCATCGAGCAACCTCATTTTTAGCTATTGTCTGAAAAACTATTGAAGAATGGGAATCTGCTTTTAACGCAGGTTGGAAAATAGTTCATTGATCCTAGGTTTTGGGCGGAAGATTGAGCTATTGAGTTTATGTGTGAATGTAAGTTATTAGAGAGAGAACTACATGATGGGGGATAAATGGAAGGTTTAATTTCTTATAGACTTGTCTATTTGATTTGAACCATGGGTCACGTGCTGATATTATATTTTTTTCATAATTTTAATTATATTTATATTTGTTTGTAAGGTATTTATCTTATGCACACATAGTGCATAAAGTGTCCCAATTATTGTTTTATACACATAAATGCCTCCCTAAACTTAGTAATAGTGGTGGATGATTTTATTTTAACCACCAAGCCTAAACTTAGTGAAAATACAAAAACGCCAATTTTGGTAAATTAGTGATTGAGTTATTTTGAGAACAAATGTGTCAATGTAAGTAATATAATACATTCGTAATTCTTATTAATTTATTACATGGTTTGCCAGCAAACCGCATACAGCAATTTAGTAGATGAGAATTTAAAGAATAATTTAATTTTCAAAATGATTTTCAGTGAGTTGTATTGAAGACCATGTATAGTTGACTGTAGTCTGTCTATATGAGTGTGAAATATACGAATACTAGTGTTTTGCTTGTACGCATGATCAGATGCGTATGTTTTCTTCTTAGGGTATATTTCTTTTATCGTCGTTGGCCTAAGAACACATTTTCAGAAAAATGGCAATAATTTGTTTTCAAAGGAAGGAAATTTATTTTAATTTTTAAAGATTTTGTACCACCAATTAACTTGCGACGTTTCAAAGAGATCTTCTGGCGAACACGTGATACAATTCTGATCTGCCGTCTCGTGTTCGTGTTTCCCAGCAATGACAAACCAGCACTTTTGCCCTGGGATGGTGATAAGATAGGAAGGCATTCCCAACGCGCATTCTCCCTCGAGAGCGAGTCGGCTTTAGACACGCGATCAACCCGGCTCGTTCGCTGTGCTCGGCCGGAGGAGACATACCACTTGACTTCCAAGGGAAAGGCATGACTATGGCCATTTTGGATTGTAACTAAGCAAGGGGCGGCCCATGGATGAATATGAGAGTGTGTGACTCCCTTGAGCTGAAACCAATGGAATCTCTTTGGGTAGGCAATGTATATGGGCAATGATTAATAGGAACTACGGTACTTTAATAGCCCCTCGGGTAGCTTACTCGTCAGCGGGCTTGCTTTCAATTCCATGATGCCATCCCGGGTTACATTCCCGGTCGGGGCAGATTATAGTGTGTGCTTTCCTTGCAATGCCCCTTCTCAGGTCGAGAAGACCAGAATACGGCGCAGGGATGTACATGTGCTAACTAAACGTACCCTTAACCCACGGCTGCAAGGCCGAGACGCTGCTGGCAGGCCTTGGTCCGTAAGGAGCGGTTGTGCCCAAGTACATACACACTACACTTTAATACGTTTCACACATAATACCATTTAAATAACCCTTGCAGTTTTAGTAAGTTTCATTTTTTATCTGGAAAGATAAAATAATCATATTTCGTGGTCGTTTCGTAGCTGTCACAACATTGCCTCTAAAATCTCATTACTGTCGCACATGTCCATTTTGATTCAGACAACGTGAGAAATCGTATATTGTGGCTGCGCCCTTCCATGAGATTCTTATACATTTTTGTATAAACTACTACTATTATTACTACTAATACTGCTATTACCACTACTGCTAATACTGCTGCAACTACTACTACTACTACTACTACTACTACTTGCTATTGCTTGTTATTTACGTCAACAAACACGCGCTTAGCTTTGTAGCAACCAACCATATAAACTACAAATTAAGAGCGCGTCCTAGCAACGGCCGTTAAAATGCTAGAGGATACATGAATTTATCTTTCTCTGAAGTTTTAAAAGATATTTTTAATTTTGTTTTACAAGACCAATGTTTTACATTAAACTATTAAAACTTAATGTTATTAAATGAAAATGAAAAGTTCTATGAAAATAGTTTAGCGGACTTTAGAGTTTAGATTTCACCTGTGCTCGTAAATCTTTGAATACGTATGTTGTTACAAACCATAATTTTGGGGAATAAATGAAAACAGAATTTACTTTTTACAATTGTTTTGGTACTATTAAAGTTACATTATTTATCTTCCTAACAAGAAATTGATTCTGAAATTTCTGTTCCCCTTGTCCCTTTTAACCCTCGTCCCCTTTCACTATTTGTCCGTTTTCTTCCCTATTGGCCCACTTGTCACATTTTGTCTCCCTTTCACATTTGCCCCCCTTTTCCCATTTTGTCTCTTTTGCCCCATTTTGTCAACATGTCTCATTTTATCCATTTGTCCCACTTGTCTCATGTCCAGTTGTTTCACTTGTCCCGTTGTCCCACTTGTCCAATTTTGTTACTTTGTCACCCTCGTCCCATTTTGACCATTTGCCGGTCCCTGGTCCCGTTGCCGGTTGTCCCATTTAGTCCCACTGCCCCAATTGTCCATTCGCAATGCATACGCAAAGAGTAAAGCGACGTGCGTTGCGCGCGCGTGCGCAGGCCGGCGGCTGGAGGGGTGGCGGCCGCCGCTGGGGGAGCCCGAGTGCGCCATGCACCGCCTGGGCCACCTCAACAGCGTGCTGGGCGTGACGGCCGACAGCCCCATCCAACGCCCGCTGCTGGAGCTGGACCTGGCGCTGGCGCGCGCCTCGGGCCAGGGCTGCTCCGTGCTGGACGGCGCCGCCGGTGAGTCCTCTCCCAACGCCACCGGCTGAGTGCAGCTCAGAGGCAGCCTTGCTGATGTCTCTGCAGCCCCTCCGGTCGGGAGGTCCGGTGCTTCAACACTCGACAGTGGTGCATTTTCTATTTAGAGATACAGCTAGGACGAATTCAGCCGCTGTCTGGTGGAGCATTTGAGCGACCGTTCTTTATTCTCTCAGTTCCCTTTATACTATTTTGCCCACTTCTAGTGGTGTAAATGAGTCTATTTGGTTTTCTATGTTCTTACATCCAATATTTGTCCATGCGTTCTTGTAATAGAGGAGGAATTGGTCTCCTTTAATAACTTGTATACTGATCTTTTACTCCTCCATTTAAATATTTCCATATTTTATAGCTTTTTCTTGGCATACATGTACTATTTTTTCTTGACGTCATGTTCTATTTCCGTTATATATCTATCCCAGCTATATTGCTGTGCTTTTCTAGTCAATTTCCTTATATGGTAAGTTCATTATTTCATGTAATTATCCCTTTCTGGAGGTATCAGTTACAGCATCTTCATTTCTATTGACCTCTCCGTAATGAACTTTCTCGTTACCGTCATTATCGCCATCATCATAGCCATTACATTGACCCTCATCGTCATCATCACGGAAAATCATTGCAACTCTATTCCAATGGAACTTTACGATTCGTATTTCAACTTTCAATTTATTTCCTTACACGTCGTACTACCGGACACTTCGTGACGAGAAGAAGCACAGTCGACACCTGCCACCCCAGTACTGTTTAACCACGAAGTAATTAATGATTATATGAGGACAGTTCTCTTCAAATTGTGTCCAGAGCCTCCAAATTGTGTTACAGTTGACGCTCTATTTACACTTTACCTCATTCATACAAATGAAAATTAAACCTTAGCCAAAATGAAAAATAAGTAAAATATTATATTTTATATTTTTATTACAGAATTGTTCATATTAAAGTTAAATACTGAAATAAATGTATTTAACTTATTCTTTTAAGAGAAACATATTGTTTAGTATGAATTTTTATTTTTCCTAATTTATGTTCATAACCGTTTAATTCAAAATCATTATATTTCGTATAGTTAAAGTTTATTTTAGCTGTGGACATCAGAATGTAAAACATTTGTAGCACATATTTCATACTTTGTTTCTCTATTTTCAGCAAAACTTGTTTTGCCGCGTGTTAAACTGCGTCTGTATTATGGGTGAGTGTTTTTTCTATTTTTATACAACAGCTACTTCCGTATTTTGTACTGTGCAGCAGATACATTTGTAATATTAGAGGTTTTAATATTAGAAATATTTGCAGTTTTGCAGTTGAAAGGGATTCCCTAATAATTATTAGAATAATTACCTAACAGATTGTGCCTTACATTTTTCATTACTTGAATATTGAAGTATTGGAAGATGAATCAATTTATAAGACTCATCAGTTAGCAAATATGAACTGATATAAATGTTCAATACATAGCAATGCTTTGATAATCACTAACGTTTCTTCTCTATAGTAAAGAATGTGCAAGTGCCTTGGTGAATAAAATAATTATTTCTAATGATAAAGAAAACAATAGAACTAAGACTTTGCTTTGAAAACTCTACACTTTGCTTTTTATGATTAACAGTACATTTCAATTCAATTTCACAATTTGTATATTTAAAACAAATAATACCACTTAACATTTAAGTGTGCAAAGTAAAAATCTATGCTCTAACTCATAAAGAGAAAATAAAGTGCAGAAATTTCAAAACATGTAACTAGTTATATTGCGAATCAAACGCCTCAACCATTATACAATCAACTCAGATGACAGTAAGTGAAAAGTTTTGCATTTACCTTGGTTCCCAAAACACGAAAACTTTAATGACTATTTTCACACAAATGTCTGGTTATTACCTTTCAGTATTGTAGCATATCAATATTTGGTTAATGTGCTTTATTTGTCACCACTCGAAAAATGGAATATTGGGGAAAACATGTTTCTTGTTTTGCTGTTGGTTATGCTGCTGGTTAATTCACTTAATTGATCGATTATAAAGTAAGCTTTTCTAAACATCATAACAGAACTTTTGTAATGATTTTTTAAATAATGTTTTGATAATAAATGTAATAAAATGTTACAAAATAACGATTTGACTCAAAACTTATATTTTCCCGTTTTGGGAATTGTTGCAGCCAGTACTTGTAAGAACTATTCATTTCTCGAAATTCTGATTCCCAACCCCTAGCCTCTCGTCAATAGAAACGAAGACGTTTGGAAGACGCGCGTTGTGACGACGTAGGTGGCTCAGGACATCAACTGTTGTCACTACAGCGCCTCCTAGGGTTCCACTCCAGACGGTGGATGGATTTTTGACACTAGCTAGCCAGCCAAGTCGAATTCAGCTGCTGCCTGAACGAGAATTCTAGCGGTCGGCTGCTCTGATTGGTAGTTTTCCGTGGTTTCTCAGATCGACACCGGGCGAATGCCGGAGCAGTACCCTACCAAACGGGCCACGGACCGCGCGCGATCTTTCCTTCCCATTCCTTGTCATACCCTCACCTCTCACTTCCACACATGCACTCCACTACCACACATGCGGGGAGACCAGTCGGGAGCTTACAGCCCGTCCCGGCCGGAGCGGTGACCTGGTTGCGGGAGCGGTACACTGATGGGAGATCTGTTTGGGGAAAGATCGCATAAGCCGACGGGTAAGTCGGCATGTGATCTCGCCATGGGGAAAATCACCGCCTCCTCCCGCTACAGAAACACGCACTACACTTACGTAACTCACGACTTGAGCAGTTGACGCACCCGGAATTGCTAATAAAGAGTCAATGAATGAGCGCGCGTGTTGCAGTCTCGGCGAGAACGACAACGTGGCGGCGCCGGTGGGCAGCGCCTCCAGCCTCGTGAGCGACCCTCACTTCAACCGCAGCCGCTGCCTCGCCGTGTACGCCTTCGGCTACACCTCCTTCCCCAACAACATCTACACGCGGGACGCCATCACAGGTACAATTAGAATCTTAACCGTTCAATTAACTTAACGTCTGGAAAAATGTTAGAATTTACAAACTGGCTAAAGATACCATTTTAATTGTAATTATGATTACGTTTAGAATATATTGTAGAATTGAGGATGCGGGGATCAAACTTAGTTGGTATTGCCGGTAATCCATAGGTTACCAATAGAAAAAATTCCCAGAAATTCAGCGTATGTTGTGGATGAACGGAGAAGCAATAGGACAGTTTCGAGCCAACCTTGCAGTTCTTTGACAGCACAGTACTATTTATAAAGGGTCAAGATACTTGTCACTTTTATAAGTTTTACCTGTCAATCGAAGACACAGCGATATTTGAAAAGGGGGCCGCACATGTCGTACGTGACAGTTTTGCTCATTTATGATTACGAGTCTTTTATTTAATCGTAACCCGAAGGATCCCATTATCTCCGAGTTTGGCCCGAACGAGTTTCTCGCGCCCCATATCGTCAGCTCAGCAGCTCATCATCTATACCATCCCCTCAACATGAACAGGGTCGTTGAAGGGGTGGTCGCTACATTGGCTATAAGGCAGCTCACTAGGAACGGGGTTACTGACACAGACCTTCAGAATTTTGGTAATAACAAAACTTTTCCCGAAAAAATGGCCACAGGCATTTGCATTTGACCGGAAGTGTAAAAAGGAAATAAACTTATAAGTAACCCGAAAGTGTGTGTCCCTTCTATAAATACTGCTAAGGCTTTGGCTTCAAGGTCGCTCAGATACTGATCCATTGCTTCTTTGCCTCTACTACGTGTCCTTTATAATATTGTATTCCATTATTCATTATTTTATTGCCTCGCAAAGTCACATGGCAGTTCTCTGTTGCGTAGTAGCTAATAACTCTTCGGGTATAATTGCACTTCGAGATTAGAAGGAAGGCAATTTGCGAAGTTGTTGTCTACTGGGTAAGTCATTCCAGGTTTTCGCTTCGATGTATCTACTTGGCTACGCGAGAGACGCCGCTTTCTAGTCACAGATGACGAAGTTTCGTCCTGAGAAAAATGCCTCGTTTCGCGCAAGGAAGGTCGCAGCATGAAGGCCGAATCCTTGGTATCTGTGCCTGGGAAGCAGTATCTTTCGAACAGTGAAGTATGACGCCGGTCACGGAAGTCTACGCTTTCAACCCCTACATGTTCTTCTTAAAATAACAAATAAGTAATTAATTTATCATTTTAGTCTCAATCTCGGATATCCATCCGATGCAATCTGTATCTCATCCGCACATCAATTGCACAAACACTACATTTCCGAGACATCCACTGATAAGACGCTGGAGGCCATATGCTTGCACGGAAAGACTTTTGCAGTTCAACTTCGTCGCAGGAGACATTGGCGGAACTTGGTTGCGATTAGGTTCGATACAGAGGTGTCGTTATTTGCTCCAATTTCTATCAATTTACAGATTTACTCTTTTATTTGATGTATTCAAACAAAGTGTACTTTCACTGAAGATCCAACAGGAACAACCAACACAACAAGAACAAAGTGTACTTTCACCACCCGAAAGGTATCGAATCTTGATTTTATCTTAAAATAATTTCCAAAAATGTCTAAACATTTTAATATATTATTTATTGACATATTGTTGTTAATGAGGTAGTATAGGGAAAGTTATGTAATGATGCGGAAAATCGATTTTGAGATTTCAACGGATATACACTTTTGGGGACCCCAGATACTGAAAAAGTGTTTTTTTTTCAAAACGTTCATCTGTTTGTCCGTCAGTTTGTCTGTCTGTCTGTCCGTGAACACTATTAACGCCTAAACTATACGTAGTATTTTTATCAAATTGAAGAAACCGATGTCGATTTGGATCGAGTCAAATCTTTGAGATTAAAAAAAAAATATCTTAAAAATTTGGTACTTTACATGGAGCCCCCCGGACATTTTCAAAATTTTCTCAAAAACGGCACCAATTTTTTTCTTTAAATTTCTTGTCTGAATAGACTAAAATACAATTATAAAGATGGCAGAGGTCCGAATTTCATGTTTAACACTAAAGTTTAGAAAATTTCAAAACTTTTCCGCCGTTTTCCTACTACTACAAAATTGAAGACAGAGATTTTTTCTTCAAATAAAACTTGTCCACAGTGAGTTCTTTTATTAAAGTCATGTACATTTTTTTGAATTGTTTTGTAGTTTTCGCGCAATATTGTGTGCACTATGTGCAATTTTAAAAAATTATAAAAACATGGTTTTCTCCAAAATGGCTCCAAATTTTTTCTTTAAACTTTTGGTAGGAATAATGATAAATGTACTCTACGAAGATGATATAAACGCCATATTACTCTATTCTTTTATTTTAAGAATATTAAAAAATGTAATTTTTTTCTAGCCTGTTATGTCGTTAATATTTATATTGGCCACAACTTGTTCACATTATTGTATTTATGACTACATGTGCTGTAAATAATGTCATAAATTTTCTCGAAAACTACAGTTTTCTGTGAAAACTAGCTAAAAACTCCGCATTTTCAGAAACACTCAAAAGCTTCTTCGGCTTCAAATTTTTTCTTAAAACTTTTCGAACGTATAGTGCTAATTGCAATCTTTAGTATGAGGTAAAGTTCATTTTGGGGCACTCTTTTGTTTTTTCAAAAATTATACAAATGTAATTTTTTTGAAATTTTTTTTTCAGTTGATATGAACATTTTAACAATTTTCAAACACTATTGTATTTGTGAGTTAAAGTATTTAAAATGACTTCAATTTAAGTTTTTCGAAAACTCAAACATTTTCTGTGAGAAATAGCTTGAAATATCGAATTTACAGTGGCGGTTAAAAACTTGTTTTTTAAAAATGGCTACAAATTTTTCAGAGAAAATTATCATCTATGACGAGGTTTTACTGTTCTTTAATAATCTTAAAACAATATGTCCGCTCTACAATTTGGAAACCGAAAAATGAGTAAAATGTACAAAAATGTACTTTGGGCTGCGATAGATGGTAGTACGCAAGAATATGTGGCAAGTTCGAATAGCTAACGGAGACAAAAGGAAATAGAAAACTAATACGGGAAAGTCTCTGCTATTCTGTAGCACTACTAGTTTTTTAAAAATTTTATTGCATTTTAATGCGCATCAGCACAAGCAGGTTGACGTCTCAGGGGTTGCATATTTCCACATAAACAGGCATAGTTTATGCTGGACTGTGGACTCTAGACTGCTGTGGTTTTTGCCGTTTCGTCTTTGGTTATTTTGTTTATACACAGAAATCTCATACATAGACTTTCACTTTTATACATAGTCTTTCACACAAACTTTCAGACTTTCATAAACATAAATCACTAAATTAAAATTTAAAAAAAAACAACTAAATGTAGGAGTTAAATATTTGTGGAAGGCAACGTGATCTAAGAAAATGGCGAAAATCGATTGTGGTCTTATTTGTGGACATTACATCAAATCGTATGGATTCTCTGACGAGACACTCCCCGTAGACTTCAGTTATCATAATGATTATAGAGCATTTTCTAATTATAATACCTCTGAAAGGTATTATTGTAGGAACAAAGGCACTCCATGAGTGATAATATCAGTTCGTAAACGAAATGCGTCACGAAGCACATACCCAAGGCTATTTAATTTCCCGGTACTACATTTGCTGCTTTTCATTTTAGTTGTTGTGTCATTAGTGCAATAATGAATGGTTTCAATTTTAATATTTTAGGATTATCTAATAACACAAAGAAAAATTATCTAATAGCACACGAAAAGAACAAATCTCGTACTGCTTTAACTAACAGACATTCGTTATGAAACCATTATTGAGAGATGTATTGTGCCCCTACTATTTAAAATCTGGAAAGTAAGAATATTTTAATTTTTTCAAGTATCAGACAATCGAAAAAATTAATCTGGAATTCACTATCCCAAGTTGTCAATTCGTGGGAATTTAGAATGGCATTTCCACAGTTTTTAAGTAATTGAATGTGTACATTTTCTTTCTAGAAGAATCCACTTTGCTGGAATAACGGCCATCTTAATCTGTACATCTGCGATGGGCTGTAAGGCATTCAGCTCACATTCCTTTTCCCACACTCACACAAACAACTTTTTTTAAAGAAATAATTTTAAAAAAGTTTTTGTATTTATGTATTTTCAAATATGTTATGTACTGAAGAGGATATCATATTTAGAGATCGAAACGTCTATTTAAAAATTTGAAATCATGACTGGGATCATCGTTTATTGAATTGATTGATATTTAATCTAGTGATCATTCTGAATCTTTTACGTATTTATAGTTTTATGTACTGTAAAATATCAGCGTCAATAAAAGTGATAGCGCGCTTTCACATTCGTTGTTCCCATCTGGTAGCAGTGTATGTTTAATGACCGGAAAATCTTCAGTGTTCCTTGTGTCGTGGAAAGGAGATTGGAGCAATTGATCGATAAATTAGCAGATCCCATTTTTGCTCCACCAGGGTATGAGTTGTGATTAGCAGTGACTTAAGACCCTGGTTGTGTTGTGGCCAGGCGGAAATCAAGGGCACATACTTTCTTGTTTATTTGTAAACGTCCACGCAATATTATAATACTATATGAAACTACAAAATTGTTTCCACTCAACAATTTTTTTCTTCGCACTGGTTTTACATTTCAATACTTTCTCTGTTATTCATAAGTACTTAATAAGAAAAAAATTAAAAAGACACTACAGCATTATCCTCATCTAAATGAATAATGGTTTCTATTGTCATTTTCCTTAGAAATACTTAATTTCTGTGCATCTGTTTCTAGTCAATTTTTCTCGTTTATGATCTCCGAAAGGGAAGCCTTAGTATGAGTGGAAGCACTTAAGATATTTATAATTATTGGCGAAGAAAATATATACTTTTTCTTATAGTCACCTTAACAACGATAAAAGAAACTTTGTGAATTAACGGAATTCCGACAGTTCTGTATCGCGCGCGCGTGATCCCGCTGCCCTTGCCAGTCGGCCGTCAGTCTAGCAGTGCACTCGCTATTAAAACAAATGCAAATGATCTGCAATCCCTTCCGCTCCCTCAACAGCGCTTTGAGTCGTTAAAATGCGCACTAATTTTGCGACTGCGACAAAATTGAAAACAAAAAACACTTTCTATGAGAATCTATGCATATGAGACCAAAATTGTGAAGACATTATGTGTTGCTGATATTATTAGAATCAATATGACGTGTGTTTTTAGCTAGAATTATTCGTCCTGAATGACAGAAAGACTACTAACAATATTGGACGCCTCGTGTGGTGAAAAAAGTAAAACGTGGAGGGTGTGCAATGGACATATTTTCAAATCCGAGGCATTACGCAACAATATACATTGTAGAAACGGAATAAATAATGTGAGCCTGAATAATCAATCAGCCAGTATTCATTACTATCTCATCTTGTATTTACCGTCCCTGGCTGGGAGGCTAATGGAATGCGTTCTGTTTCAGCTTTAGTGCAAGCTAACCAGTACAACGTGGTGCTAGTGGACTGGAGTGCGGCGACAAACTTCAGCTACGAGCTGACGGTGGACCTCATCGACCACGTGGCCTCGGCCGTGGCGCAGGACCTTAAGGGCATGCTGGACGACGGCGCCAGCCTCTGCTTCGTGTCGGGCCACAGTCTCGGAGGGCAAATGACAGGCTACATCTCCAGGCATCTCAAAGCCCTGGGAGACACAGTGCCTTGCGTCATTGGTGAGTGCAGACACACATCTTACCGGGAGCGTGTGAAGTAGCAAGTCCCGCCGATGATGCTTGGAATGGATTCGGGAAGTCTCAGGTGTGAGTCCCAAATGCTGGATTTTAGAAAGTTAAACAAAAGGGTACAGAAAGAGCCTGGATGAATTTTATATGGACGGATTTCTGGAGGCGGGTAACTATGATCGGAGAGTAACTCTGTAGTTTTCTACGATGAAATCTAGGTATATGCGGAAGTGGTCACTTAAATAATAGGCCATTGACTATTCAGCACTATTTCTTCCCCATCGTGCCCCGCTCCCGTTGGCTGGGCGACTCCCACACGGCCCCTTATGGCTCCTTAAGGCCTCATCCTTCATATCTTTGAAACACTGAGGCTGCACCATAGGATGCCATAGCCAAGCCGTCATAGGCTACAGTGCCACAGAGAGGATAAATAGATGTATAGACACAGACATTCTGGGCGAAGAAATCGAGTAGACTACTCAGGAATTCTGTAGAGAACATTTATTGCATCATGTAAGTGTTATTTGAAGGAAGTTCCATTAAAATCGATGAAGTCGTCGAGAAATGCTTTAAAAATGACGTAAAAGATAAAAAAGTGTCTTATTAGTCGAAATGAAAAAAAAAAGTATTTTGGTCATTTTCTTAAAATTAATGTCGATGCTAAAAGGCATTGTTCTAAAGTGAAAAGAAAGAAGCGACATTTCGTTCAAGTGTGCAACCCTAGTGCTGAGTGTGTGTGTGTGTGTGCGTTGGCAGCGCTGGACCCGGCGGCGCCCCTGTTCGAGGGCAAGTACTACGGGTGCGCGCAGCGGCTGGCTCGCGGGGACGCCGACTGGGTCATCGTGCTGCACTCCGACATCTGCGGCCTGGGCAGCCTCATCTCGCACGGCGACGCCGACTTCTACCCCAACAGCGGCTACCACGGCCAGCCCGGCTGCCCCGGCGACCGCTACGACCTCCTCGGTGAGCCTCCATCCCCAGCCGCCCACATTCAAAGCAAGGCTTAGGGACTTCTAAATCCACACCGCAAATCTACAACTAAAACTGTAGAATCTTATATTGTTAAATAATAGGAACACTGAATTATTTCAAGAAAATTTACTTACACTTTTGTTTAAAACCACTCTTATGACTTAACTCTCTTTGCACAAACACCGAATTAACTGTAATACACACACGCCTTTTGTTATTACCCAATTTTAGTGTTTTAATACTGCCAAGTTTTCGATATCATTTTTAGCTATCTAACTACATGATGAAGTCGTAGGCTTCCGCGGCCAGTCATGTGCATGATCTTGGCTGTCCGGGTGACGCCGCACACCAGCCTGGGAAGACCACGACCAAGATGGTCGAAACGTCGGCAAACAGCCAGCCCCCTTTCACCCCGGACGCGGCATCACCCGGACAGCCAAGCTCAGGTGCACTACAAAAACTACATGACTGCATCAAAACAGAGAACGACACCGAATTACTCCTTAGGGGACTGTAATCACAACGGTGGAAAATAAATCTTCCACCAACAGAATTTATTAACTAACTATTCGTCAGTTACAGCATTACACAGACAAACATGTTTGGAGATATTTTACCTCATCTTCAGTGTCTTAAACAGGATATTAAGGAAAAACAAGTAAATGGTCAATATGATTTGTGGTGCGCTTCTGACATAGTGCCATTTTGTGTAACCACCGAGTTTACTCGTTAAGGAGTTGAATAATTTTATCTTCGGTGAGCAAAGAGTTAGTTATTATCGTAAAACTATCGTAAAGTTGCATCGCCTCTGAGCTCTCTTTTTGCCATTTGTGGGGGAGTTTAGCAGGATATTTGGTCAGAAATACTAATAAAAAATTGAATCTGTAGGTCGCATGACCATGCAAATACGTTTTATATTGCTCAGGACAAAAAAATTATAGTTTTCAAAATTTACACTAGTTGGTACCTTTATGCACAATTCAACCATGTTTAGAAAGGGGTAGAAATTCTGGATATCAAGAAAACATTAGCCGATGCTTTTTCTTCTCTATACATCACATATATTTTTAACTTGAATAAATAAATAAATGGAATATTCTAACTTGCAGTTTGAAAACAAATTCAGTTATCTACACAAAGATAGACGGAATTCTTGGACTTCTAAAATTTTATTTCTACTCCTCGTGTATTTTATGAGATCCAGAGGATGAAATCTGATACAAGATGCATGATTATACCCGAAAATTAACACATTTGTCGTGTATTATTATATTAATAGTGTATACTATTTATATTTATTTACTACAGAAAATAAACTCATGAAGGACTGTAAATTCCCAGTTCCTTTTCATGCGACTGTAAAATTTGTCAAAAGATTTGCCTATTGTTCGGATGTAACAGATTGTAAATACAAATAACTCCCCGTGCTTGAAGCAAGTAATACATGTGTAAGTACGTTAAATAAAAGATGTTGTCTGGTATCAACAATTTATTTTGCTAATGATCAAAATTAGAATTATTTCAATTTTAGCTCTGATGATGATCGCTACGCGATCGAAACGATCATTGTAGTCGAAAAATAAATTGTTGATACCAGACAACATCATTTATTTACCAAACTTAAATATTAGATGGTATCTCCATCCCCAGCGATCTAATAAATACGTAATACACGTGTGTTGTGTGGGGCGGGCGCAGGCACTCCGATCGGGTCGTGCAGCCACGTGCGCGCCGTGTCCATCTTCGCGGCGGCCGTGCGCAACGGCATGGCCTTCCCCGCGCGCCGCTGCGACTCCTGGGAGGACTTCAGCGAAGGCTTCTGCGACGACGACGACGACGGCGGCGACAGCCCCGTCCTCTTCTTCCCGCAGTGCTCGCAGCGGTGAGTATTCGCTCCCTTCATTTTGCAGAGAGATTACTAGTTTCTTTCGAGCGAGGTACCGACTGAAGTGGCCCGGGGAATCAACTGATGTCACTGTAGTGTCTGATCGGGAGATCCTAGGGTCCCACTCCCGGCGGTGGCGGAGTTTTCGACACTAGCTACAAAGCTAGGTCGAATTTCATTGCTGTTTGGAGGAGAATTCAAGCGGCCGGGTCCTTTGATCGGTAGTTTTCGTGATCAAGATCAGGCGAATGCCAGAGTAGTTGCCTAACAAACGGGTCACGGACCTCGCACGATCTTTCCTTCCCCTTCCTTGTACTAACATCACCCATTACTTACACACACGTACATGCCTGAACCTCCACACTGGTCGGGAAACCAGTCGGGAGCTTAAAGCTTACCCAGAGGAGGGAAAAATTCCGAAGCTAATTTGGGGATATCATTTTTCACGAGGGAAGGAACATCGCTATCTTTTGGAGCATATCTCTTATTACACTTAAGGGACTAATAAAATAAACAGTTGATGCTTTCCGAATTCAAACCCTACACCCGGTGTCAATATGGCAATTTTTCAAGCAGCCGCTCCTTATGGGTATATCAGTTGCCATTACCCAAGTCTCACCACTGAGAGTATTTATTCACTTAGAGTAACCGCCATATGCACAGTAAGAACATGTAAAATTTCGGAACTATTTTACCGTTGAACTTTGACGAGTATGTCTGAGAAAGGAAATAAAGTTATGACTGTCGACCCGCAGTTATATCTATAACGATGAACACAGAAACGTACGATTATAATCGCGAAAACATACAGTATGTATGACATTACACTTCAGCCGTGTGGAAAACTATTATTTGACAAGCTGAGCTTAAGTCAGCCTTCCGAAACTTTCGTTTAAATCATTTTCACTTCATGGTGATGCTTTTAAAATAATTAAAAACAGAACTGTGCCATCTAATTATCGTACAATTAGAGTTTTCTGAAACTTAATCATTAAGTGCACATAATAATTTTTGTAGGCAAATTACAATCGACGTACGTTTGATAATACTAATATCACTGAACATATTTTTCAATATGTAATGGTAATTTATATATTTCACATTTGCAAGATTTTCCACCAAATTAGGTGGAGAGAGAATTTACAGAGAAGAGTATAACTTCGTTCATCTCTGTCAACTATGACTACTATGACTAACAATTAACATTAAGATAAGTATGTGTTAGTCATAAACGGTATGGAGTAAACTGTAATATGATATCTATAATATGTAATATGAAAATGATGTGTGATGAGGAATACAATACAATACTTAGCTCCCACAAGTAAAGTAAAAGACCAACGCAAAAATTGTTTTTGCTAAATGAATCAAGAGAGAACAAAAAATCTGGAATGAAGATCGTAGATCCAGAAGAAATTAAGACGCTGCAGTAAAGTACCATTTTTTAGAATCACACAAAATGAACACTACCAAATGTAGTAATGCATCAACGACATTAATAAATGTTCTTTTTATTTTGACACAAAAACGAAGTCACTGGCATTAAGGGGATCGAATCTGGAGGTTCAATCAGTTTAAATCTCTATTCAGTTATTAAAATGATCATTTGCTGAAAATTAATGATGGGACAATTAAATTAAAATATATATAAACAAAAATTATCGATATTAAAAAAATATAATTCTGAGTGTTTCTTTCTTGTGCCTTCTAGGATTTCTGGGTCATTCTTCATGAACACGACGGGCAGTGCCCCGCTGCAGTCCACAAACCCTCCCGCCGGCTAAGCAGTCCTGCTATCACTTTGGTGGAATCGTGTGATGTGTTTGTCTAACTACCTAAAATTATTTAACATGTTTATTAAATAAAGTTAATTTATGTGTATGCAATTATTTTTCTTTCACACATTGTTGATTTCCATTCCTGTCATACTATATCATCTTTTAATATATTTTCTGCTCTCTCATCACTCCGTCACTATTTGTTTTAATGATTTTGTTCAAACGTATGGTACAAGAATACGACACATATCTGTACATAGTATGAGACGTATGAGTGAAGATACTATTATGGCAATTAGAAACGTTTTCTTACCAATTACTCCGTCTAAATTAGAAACTAGTGTTGTTTCAATAGCAAATATCTGGTCGTGATATTGGTCATGGCTCCCCAATATTATTATATTTCATTTTTTATCCTACTAACATTTCAGCCATCTCTCAAACAAAATAATTCAATATTACGCAAAAAATATAATGTTTTAAAGCCCCACATACATTTTTGAAACACAAAGCAACTGCGCTGGAAGCGCCTACCAACGGTTCACTAGACATTGCCACGAAAAAATGCTCCAGAAATGGGGTTGGTGTACGTTTCACAATTCCGCTATCCTAACTGATCTGTGAGAAGTAAATACAATATCGTTCATATTCATCCTCCTCCTATTGTACGGTTAAATATAAATGGAATTGTTGAAAAATATACTTATTATTATTGCTTAATTATAATAACAATGTAATATATTGTAATGTTTTGCTCAAAAACAGCTCTATATAACACGCAATTCAAGACGTCCTACTTAAATGATTTTAAGATTTCATGTCGAGAAATATATTGCATTAAAAAAATATGTCTAGTTTGAATATTTAGAGAGTAGGATAGGTTTCAAAAACACGTTTGTGGCCGTATAACAAACTTTAAAGAAACACGAATATTTGTACGTTTCGAAGATCTAATATTAAAGAAAACTCTGCCAAATAAGTCCCTAACTTCAATATTAAAGGCGTAGATCGTATGAGGAAAAAGAACTACTGGTGCTACAACAATACATATTTTCACGCAGTATTGCTAACTTTCAAAATTTTCAAAAATTCAGAGTTCAACAAAAATGACACCTATGCCAAACTGGAACAGCTTCAGGAAAAATTTTTTTTTTTAAAATTGCAATAATTTTAAACAGAAATTACGCGAAAACTATTGTTTTTTATAAAACTTTTACACGACCCTATGTATTTAAAGATATTTTTTTAACGAAGTTCATTTAAGACAAAAATCTCTATCATCAATATTGTAGTTTCGCAATGTTAACTTTTTGCAATTTTCGAAATTAGAGTTCGCTGAAAATGCAAATAGAACCAATTTTTTTCAGGGAGGGAAAAAGTTAAAAAAATAATTTGAAGCCCTATTTGATGAAAAAGATGTTTCATTAAGAGATTTCAATATTGCAGTGTAGGAAGACGCCAAAAAATTGAACTTTTGCAATTTTCAAAAAAATTAAGGATTTTAAAGAAACGAGACACCCTACCAGTCTTTTAAGCGTTTCATTATTTTTTCGAGGATATAGTTTACTCAAAACATTTAGAGCTATTTTTGAGAAAACTATTTTTAACATTTTTGTGAAAATGTTTTAAAAGCAGTACATAAGCAACGAGCCGCGGACCGCGCGCGATCTACCCTTCTACTTCCTTGTCCTTTCCTCAGCCCTTACTTACACACTACTTACTTACTTACACTAGCAAGCACTACACTACCACATATGCCGGGAGCTTAGAGCTTGTCGCAGCTAGGGCGGTACCCTCGCTGGTGGGAAATACCTGATTGGGGAAAACTGCTAGATGACTGTAGGTCGGCGCCGGATATCGCCATCCAGCTGAGAGTATAATGAATATGTACATTATTTTACAACGCCTTGCCAGATGACATTAAACGATTAAATTCGATACAAACGTTTAAGTCTCAAGTAAACTCTTTTCTGCTGCAGAATTGTTTCTATACAATTAGAGACTATACCGAGCATCCAAAAGGAAATAATATTAATTTTAACAATGACATTTAATGTATTATATACCATTTGGATTGTATAATTCTAAAGAACCTGTAACTAGTATTGTACCTCAGCCTGTGGGTAAATGACCCTCATCTCGATCAGGTTTTCGTCCAGTTTCCCTGATCCTGGAGCAAATTCTGAGATGGCCCCTTGTTTTGCTTCTGGACATAAATGTAACTTCAAATTAACTTCTCCTCATAGCACGTCACATACAATTTTGAAGTGTTTTTGACGTAAATAAATAAATATCCCTGCCACCACCCGAGGAAAAACACCAATTACACTTGGGCACTAATGACCTTGGCAGAATTACTAACAATCAATCAATCGAAACTAGGCATGTGAACTTGCGGGCAAGGTAAATATGAGTAGTTAACAAGAGTTCGTGAGCACTGCGTCCAGTGGTACTGGCGTGAGACTTAAAAGATAGGGTTGTACAAATATGGTTCTCGGTCCTCGGACGAAGTCAGTAGATAATACGTCTCACCACCAAACAATCTCCCAAAAAACTTACTAATAACATCAAAATAGAAACTGAATTAGAAAACTCTGCGTTACTCAACGACAATGCAATTAAAAAAACGGAAACACCAATCCCATGATCAGGTTTCAAGAATTACCATATCTCCAACAAACGTTTGAAAATGATTGCCAACTGAGAGACGGAAATGGCAGAGTCTCAGGTTTTCTCACTAAAAAAACAAACAAACAAATAATTGACATCAAATGTATAAAAACCTTGAAAAATATTAGATTCAAAACATTTCAAATGTCAATTTCTAAAATTGCTCCGGTTTTGAAAGATCAGTGGTCAATAATAAGTCACTTAACAAAAGGAACATCTATTATCCCAGTTATAAAATTAGAAAAAAGTTTTGCAAACCAATACTCCACGACATTCAGCAAAAATAAATAACTCGACACAAAATTTACAGTAAAAATCGAAATCAACAATGAGTAGTACACATTAGATTTACCTATAAAACGTATCTCATTGAAAGAAACAAAAAACAAATGGAACGCGTACAGTCAAAGAAATATTCAAGTCACTATCAATACTTAACTATATTATAGAAGAAATCCTCCATCAAGCTATAGGTGTTTTAGAAGCTACTTTTAACGCAAGCATAAAGCTAGGTTACTTCCTCGGGAAATAGAACCATGCTGAAGTAATTCTGAACCTGGAAAGAATCGTAAACTAGACTTTTAGTTTAATTATTTCAGTCAGCAAAATTTTCGAAAAACTCATCGCAATCAGTTTGTCAAAATACTTTAATGAAATTACTTGCATACCAATCAGTTTCAAAAAAACATATTCCTCTATCCATCAACTGCTCCTATTAGCAAACCATATAACGGATTCCTTTCCAAACATCCCAATTCTTTCATCATAGTAGGTAAGTACGATGCAACGAAATTATTCCTGTCATACGCGGGTTTGGAATGTACAGTCTTAGTGTCTACTTGGACTCACGTTCAAGACTCAGATACATGAGGCGGATTTACTCAACCGTTCTATTTGTAAATATATGACGAACGGTAATAATAATTTGATAATAAAAATAGTGACAATTATTATATATAACTGAGCATTTTGATGTGTACGTAGCCTATTATGCGCTGTATAATATAGGATATATAGATAAATGTTATTTGAGGTCATTCGTTGCCGAAGCAACAATATAAACAAAGTTTCGTTATCTTTAAATTATTTTACTTTGCCCTCATTAATGAACAATTTTTTCAAAATTGAACATTACACAAAAACTTTGTAGAATAAAGTATTTACAAATGGTTTCAATTAACACAGTGATTTAGTTAATTTAACTGTACATTGAGTAAACTGAGTTTTCGGTACTCATGATGAAAACTAGTACATATATTCACCGTTTATTAATTGGAAAGGGTGACTCTGCAGCACACGTAAGGCAAAGTAGACTTCATCGTAAGTGTACCACAAAGAAATTACAATTTTTCCATAAATTCATTCATATAAAAAAAAGCAAATTATTCGGTGTTGGCTGGGCTTTCTTCATATCCAATACTTGTAAAAGAGAAAAATGATCAATTTTATATAAACCACAGCGTTTAAGATAATTATTTTTAATGTAATTGGTTCAAATTTTAATAACTTTCTTCAATTTTCTTTCATTTTATTTAATAATACTTTGCTATGAGATAAAAAATGTTTCGTTCCGCTTCTGGTCTCTAACGAATGTATTGGGTACTGGTTCTGCAGCACCGCTACTGGCCTCTGGTAGAATATATTTGTAATCAATGTACTCTCAACGACAGGCAAAAAATGATCATGGTGCATCATATTTAAATTATTTATTTTCTGCATATTTCATTATTCTTTACCACATTTGGCAAGGTCACCGCGACAATCCTAAAGAACACCCTGTATAATTTCATAATTTCAAGCATTAGTTTTTGTGGCGTGTCGTTTATATGTCATTGAATTCATCTTTATTAGTATAGATTTGGTTACTGAAAAGCACACAAGCACTGGGTCGACTTGAATCATCATAGCTAACAGGGGCAAGGGGGTACAGGGGAAGGTTGCGCGTCATAGCACGAAGCAATTAGCGTCAGTTACACCGTCCAATACAATAGATCCTAATTGCGGTCAAGCACGGTACAGTGAGTAAAGAATGTGGACACCATTTCTTCTCAGAAAACAATGTTTTCGGCGTTATGATTAATGTTTTGCATAAACATTTTATATATTCCTGTTTGCTGAGGTGCATCTTTTCATGCGGGTAAGTCTGGACGTCCTGTATTCTACGCATACCAGAAAGTAAAACAAAATGCTTTACTTTTTCACTGGTTCTCAAAGAGAGAATAACGTGGAATGTAATGAATGGTTACAGATTGTTTGTCTGGACATCCTGTGTACTACGTATGCGAGAAAGTAAAAGAAAACGGTTCACTTCTTCACAGACTCTCATAGCGAGAATAACGTGGGATGTGGACGAATAGTTACTGTTTGTTTTTTACGAGTGATTAAGTGGACATGCCAGACATTTTCGCTGGAAGGTTTCTCTGTTCCCGGCTACATTTCAAACAGTTTTCGTTGCAAAAGCCCGCAGCGGGCGGACGAGGACACCGGTGGGCGCGGGGGAGGCGGACGGGGGGCACTGGCGAAACGCGGGGGCGACGAAGCGAGTGGGCGCGGGGCCACTGTGGAGACACTGGCGCGCGGCGGGGCGGAGCGGACAGCACCTGGCCAGCAGCAGCAGAGCCACGCCGAGCAGAGACGAGGAAGATCGACCAGGAGCAACGCAAAGCAACATAAAGAACGTCAAGAACAGGGCGACTTAGTCAGGAAACGTAGAGAACGCGCAGTAAGAAGAAGAAGAAGAAGAAGAAGAAGAAGAAGAAGAAGAAGAAGAAAGGGGCAAAGCAGTGTAGTGCATTACAGGGCGCGTTGCAGGAGAGCTTCACAGATCAGGGACAAGTAGGGTCGATTGCGGTGAGGAGCAAAGCGACGCAGATGAGCCATAAGCAAGGGGAAGCAACGCTGAGGAACGCTGAGTAAGGCAGAACAGGACGAAGCAGTGCAGAACAGCAGTGTCAGGCAACGTAGTGAATGAGCAATAAGGAGAAGGGCCAAGCAGTGCACGGAGCGTCACAGCAAAGCTCCTCCTAGCAGAGACGAGTAGGGTCGGATGTGACGAAGAGCAGAGCAACGTAAAGAACGCAGAGAAAAGTGGAACAGGGCGAAGCAGTGCAAATCTGCAGTGTCAGGCGACGTAGAGGACGCAGTGTATTCCAATACTTAGTTATCATATACTTAGTTACCAACGTAGGGCGTGTCGCAGCAGAGCTCCACGGAACGAGTAGGGTAAGTTGCCGCGAAGACCAGAGCAACGCAGATCAGCCCTAAGCAAGGCGAAGCAACGCCAAGGAACGCTGAGTAAGGAAGAGCAGAGTGGCGTGTGGGGGCGGGGCAGAGCGGAAAACAACAGAACAACGCGGACCGGGGCAGCGCAGCACATGGCGGCAATGCGTCTTCTAGTGGCGGTCGTCGCTCTCGCCGGTAAGTCGCCTTTAAGAACACGATGCAGTAGTTGCTAAGCTGTTACATTCTATGGATTCCTTTTCCTGAAATAAACTTTCTCCTCACTTAAAGTCGTTTATTCTGTTAAAAAAAAATAGATTTGAGAGCATTATAAATGAGTAGTCGTTTTTCATGTATCAATATATAAGGAAATGTGCGTATGTCTGTCGCACATGCACACAAAAGCTACTCGCAAGATTTGCCTGAAATTTTCACAGTTTGTTCTTATTAGTATCGGGAGTTTTAAAATAGTGGTTTGAATTAAATAACATGTGATGGTGTTGTTGATAATCGGTGTTTATGACGACTCAAGCGCCCCGAATAGAAGACTAGGCAACTTGCCGCACCGTTAATTATTAAGCGAGTTGGCTGCATATTCTACCCCTGTGATTGTGAAATATTGGCCGGAATTTGATCATCCGATATTACTTGAACGTTATCTCGGAGAGGTAAATCAATTTTCTCTAAGGTAGTGTCATAGCGAACGCATGCCCAAACTTGACGGAGAACGTTTTAACAATAGGATACTTGTCAACCTTGCCCAAACCAGGACGTGCTCGCCAGAAAGTCATTCATATTTTAGAAATGTTGCAGAGAGTAGTGTAAAACATGATTCACAATCACGTCATAAATAGCGTGTGAAGTGCTGCAATAGCGAAGCATTGCCGGGTCCACTAGTCTTGTTGTACATGTACATAGATGTAAAGGGATGTCTCAGAATGTGTTATATAGGGCACTTACTAGTAGTGCATTTACAGTCGGAAATGATTACTTTTTGCTATTGACTTAGTAGTGGGAAATTGTATAAATTACACGTGTAATATTTCCTTCTGATTGATGTCAATCCTTCTGATTGTACACGTAGGCTTCCGCGGCTCGAGTCCATTACTTCTAGGCTGTCCGGGTGACGCCTATCTGCCAACGACGCGGCGTCACCCGGACAGCGAAGAAGTAATCCTTCTGATTGTTGGGTCAGAATGTGTCACATAACAATCATGGACTAATGTCATGTGCGTAACTCTGTAAATTGATTTGATTAGTGTTTCTCGGCGCGGGAACTGATAGGGTTATTAGTCCCGTATGTGTAGTGTATGTTTGTACCGAGGGAGATGGCGATGATCTTCCCCCGCTAGATGGTGAGGTCCGGCACCGACCTACCTCTCGGCTAGATGAGTTTCCCGCATCTCTCACCAGCAGGGCACCGTACCAGCCTGCACAAGTTCTGGGATCCCGACCGGCGAGTGTGGTAGTGTATTGCCTGCATGTAAGGGGTGAGGATAGGACAAGGGAGGGGAAGCAAAGATCGCGCGAGGTCCGCGGCTCGTTTGTTAGGGTACTGTTCCGGCATTCACCTGATATTGTTCGAAGAAACCATGGAAAACTACCGATCAGAGCAGCCAGCCGCTAGAATTCCCCTTCAGACAGCGACTGAATTGATCGTAGCTATTTAACAAGTGTCGAAAATCCTGATGCTGTCGGTTCTCACACTTAAGACTTCCCGGTCAGAGGCACTGCAAAGGCATTAGTTGCAATGACCGCATCTGATCCACCTCTCCTGGTGTAACTCCGTTTTATAGCATTTCCCACTGCAAGTTCAGTGGTAAAAAGTGATCATTTTCGACCACTCACTATGCCCTAGAAGCACGTAATATTTATTGGGAGACTCTGTATGTTATATAGTAAATTACAATTTGAAAATACCTCAAACGAGAAGTAATTTTGCATAGAACGGGGCAACCCGAAAACCTGGATTCAGAGCCCGAAAAACGCCCGGGCAATCGCCAAGGCATCTCTTCCTTTCAACCCTCACCCCTCTTCCCCTATCCTCTTTCCTTTTGTGGAAGGCTCTCTTTTCCGTACTGAAATGGCAACGCTATCACTTCCTGGCCGATTCGAAACGCATTCGCGTGTGTTCGCAAAACCAATCTGAATGAGAACCTGCAATCAAGAGAAAGAGAAAAAACGAGAGTCGTTGTTGTCTAGAAACAAAGTCTTATCTACCTGCATTCTTTTTTTAAATTTTCATTACACCCTTGTATAGTTTTAAAAAACTATTTTTTTTCAAAAAATACTTCTTTTTCGGAATTTTTCAATGCACATTCTGACACCTTTTAAGATTTTATGGAAAACAACATTAAATTTTAATTGAATTACTGCAATATTTTAAGATGAAAATTAGAATTAAGTTATATGAAGGTAATATAGCCTCGTAATGGGTATGTGAAGGAAATGTGGTTAAACGCCTCAAATTTTCCTGAATGTATTCCAAAATTTGGCCAAATTACCGGCGTCAAGATGAAATTTAACACTTTTGCTTCAAGTTGAAATAGTTATATCACAAAAAAAGTGATTCAGGAATATTTTGTTATTGTTTAACAAAGACATTGTAATGTGAAGGTAATACGCCCACATGCAGATTTTATGGTCATTGCCAAATTAACTGGTTTCTTGTAGCAAGACCATGGAATTAGGGCTATCTATACTATATAATATAAGTTACTCTCTTACAGTCTAATTTTACAAACGTATGTCCTGACATGATTTCTGTGACGCAAGGATTGCTGGGTTACTCATAAACACATTCAGTATTTTCTACAATGAAGCCTTATTATACACATTTGAAAACATCAGTAATTGCTTGAAAACTTACAAAAATAAAAAATAGTTTAACCAATTTCACATTGAGATCAAATGAAAGTTTTTTCGTCTTTAGTAATTAGTTCTACATCCTTGGCCATATTGACAGCTAAAAAGAACATGATATAAAATCTCTCCCACGTTGGTAAAATATTGAGCACCGCATTAAACTGAATAGATTGTTCATTAAATGCGCTAAACGTTGATGTATACTGTGAAAATAGTAAATCCTCCTTCAAGGGTAACTAATGATAAAATTACCTGGAAAGAAGTTACAAGGACAGAGCGCCTTCAGCACGTTTGTGACAATGAGTCGGTGGGCAGCTGATCATAGGGTTACTGTTTGTGCAGGCTTGGCCTCTACAATATATTTCTAAAAGTGTTTACTCAGGATAAAATATGCTTGTGACATAACGTACGAGAATGTTGACAAAATGACGAATTCTTTTATACCACTCGGTCGGTCGCAACAGCATGTAATCACGCGCGGTTCTTCACGGCTTCCTCATTTCCCCGCCTTACTCATTTGTGCGTCAGGAAGGGTATGGAATCAGCGAAGGTATCATAAGCGCTCAGACGTTCTTCTCCAAACCTCCCTAAGGTCATGGTTACCGAGAACATACCGTTGTACTGATTGTGATGTTGGTAGTTACAATCAGAAAGAATTATTTATTAATATTTTGTTACTATTAATTTGAAAAACTTTCTGTTAATGTAAATTAATATGAAACGACCACATGAGTTGACTTTCTCGCTACTGCCTACGCAGTATAGAGAAAGTACTGTAATGCTTCAGGACAAAACGGCGAATTTTGGACAGAAGAACTAATTGCCCTGATCTGGTATCGGAAAAGTAATTACATGTTGTCCCGATATTAAGAAACTTGCATGAAGCTCCTTTGCAAATAAATGGCTCCATCGTTTTTGATTAAATTTAGTTTTTGGATTCTGTGAAGGACGTTTAAGAGAATGGTGCACGTCTCATGTTTGTTAAAAACTGTTTTTTTAAATCGCAAAAATTCAAACTTTTTTCGGTGTCTTCCTACAACTAAAGTATTAAATATGGAGATTTTTTCTATGAAATCTATTCATAAAGATAGATTTTTAAATAATCTCAATAATGTAATTTTTTTCGAAAATTTCGCGTAGTTTCGCGAAACTTTGCGCGAAAGTATTGTCGAGAAATAACGTGCTATTTTAGCACAACTAATTTTTGGTTTCCACATTATGATGATTAAAAGTTTACTGATTTGTTCTGGCATGATTATTACTCGTATAGTCTGTGAGTGAATTTTCAATGGTTGATTTTATGAATGATAGTGGTAAGGTGAAATCTCCTATACAGGAGCGTTAGAATTAACAACTGTAGCCATGGAATTAACAACTGTGGCGATAAAATAATAGTTATGATTGATGTCGAATAAGTGAGAAGTTTGTTGGTTGTGGGTGGCGTGATTTTGGGAGTTGGAAATTTTCAATTAGTCGTGTTTTGGTGTTGTAAATACTTGGGTTGGTTTGTTTTTATGGTAAAAATATATATTATTTGTGTTGGAAAATTTGGGGGCGAGGGTGTGGATTGCTGGTATTATTATTAATGCTGGTATTATTTTTGTTGGTATTATATAAAATATTTAATTTTATAATGTTGGTAATATTAAAAACTGAGTTGTTCACACCTGGAAAGAAATCATGAAAAAAGTTAATGTTGGAGTGGACAATAGGATCTTTAAAAAAAATTGAAAAGTTGATATTTTCGTAAAAGAACACAATTAGCACTTCAGATTAAAATAAGAATATGTCATGTTGTTATCTCTTTTTTATCATATGCATTGATTGAATATTTATCATTACTCAATTCATTCGAAAGTCCAAAGTTTTTCTTAACCTTCGAACAAAAAACTAATTATTTCTTCTCAAGGTCATATTAATTTAGAATGTTCTTTGCTTGATAAATTTTTCGTGATCTGGATAATTAATTTGTCGCGTGGCATTCTTTTCCACATTCCATCTTCCTTATTCTGAGAAGGTTTTTTTATCGATGAGCTGAAATAAATTTCTTCTCAGACAGACAACACTCTAAGAATTGATATTCATAAAATACTCAAAAACTTAGTTCAGTGACTTGGTGCAAGAACTACGAATGTTCTTGAACTACTAATTAATAATTTGTGAACCAAGCCTCAAATTTAGGTGCACAATTTTATGGCAGAATTTCAGTAGGCTAATGAAGTCTAACATAGAAGCCACACAATAAAATAAAAGTCCACATAATGTTCTTTAATAGTACTATGCTCTGTGAAAACGAAGAGAAACTTTCGATGACCGAGTGATCTTTACAAAATGAAACATTTGGCGTTCATTTTAAGCAACAGTGAAACCTGTTAGATCTGCGACGAATTTGGCTATGGAACATTGCGTACTTTAAAGCATTGAACGCTCTCAGAGTGAAAGGTGTAGTATACTTTTTTATAAGACCAAAATGTCATCACAAGTTACCGAGTGCGTTTATTTATTTATTTATTAATTATAAATAAATAAATAAATAAATAAATAAATAAATAAATAAATAAATAAATAAATAAATAAATAATCTGGATATCTGAACATGAATCTGGATATCTTGGACATCTGAAAATAAATTAAAGAACGGGCAGACGAATGACTGACTTACAAATTCATTAATACGAGTATCTTTAGATAATTATCCATTTATTGATTGTAGCATATATTTGGAACGATAGGAGAAATTCCAAAATCTACACGTACATTCCACCCCATCCCCACCCTTCTACAGAGCGGTTCGGGGCTTGCGGGCGAGCTCACAAATAGACGCGCGCACATCCAGTGCCTGGGCGGCTCGCGTAGGTAAGGCTTTTCGGGGATGCAAAAGTGAATGGAAGGAGGGGTAAATTTGTGACTATGCGAACAGCGAGACCACAACTCCTCGTTCCACAAATAATGCGATAATCATTGCAGTAATCACTGTAACATAATCACTGCAATAATGCGATAAAGAACTCCGTTAAAACTTGAAACTTTTCCTACTCTTGTGAAGAATTAATAAGAACTACAAAATTTGTGTTGTAAAAATGTCAAATCCTAATGTTTCAGGGTTAATAATTAAAGAGTGCGACCGAACAGTGATCCATAAATAATGCCAACTTGAACAAAATTGTTATTTTCAGCTGAAAACAGAGATTTAGACTTTGTGTAAGGTGTCTTAAGGTGTATTTTATCACACGTTGCTAGATAACTCGTGATGCTTGATTTCGTTGAACGAGTCATATTTTGTCTTTAGTCGAACAACAAGACACGGTTACAGACGTCTACAGACATGACTACAGATACGGTAAGCAACAGCTAATTAGTCTCGATTTTACGTCCGAATTATTGGTCGCTTTTTAAAAACTCCAGATCTTTTAAATGCTTAAAAAATAAATATACGATGTTTATTTCGTTTTGTTATGAAAAAAAGTCTCAAGTATTAATGAAATTTTTCTAGTTGTACTTTGAGTGGAACAAACCAACACATAAATATTCGTTTTAGAGGCATGCAATTTTCTGTAGTTTTTCTCCTTGCCCCTCCTGCACGGTTTGTTCAATGACACTTGCTCGTTGATCGGCAGCATGCTTCAATACCTTTTCTGTAATAGTAATCAATATTGCGATTATTTGGTAGTGGTTCTCCTCCTTCAGTCCTTTCGTTTCTTTGTTGGCCTTTTCGATTCCAGGCTCGGGTACAGACAGGTTCTGATGGTTTTGTGTAGTAGACAGACGTACCGCATATTGGTGGGCAAGCAGCAATTCCGAGCTGCGAACCCAAATTTTGAAGACTAAATTATCATTCAATAATAATGTCACAAAAATAATTGTCATTATATAGTACATCCTTTAGATCAAATAAAACGCACATTGTGATAATTAAAATGAAAATTTTGTAACACATTTTAGAACAGCCACAAGAACAACTATTCTCATTTTACTCTTATAACATTGAGCACATTGTTTAAATCACATTAGCCAGAAAGTGTCAAAATATATTTTGATTTTTCTACAGCAAACAAAATGCATTTCACAATATACCTTACTGTTAGTAGCGCATGCTGTTAACCAGAAAACGTTTGGTACAGATTTTTCGAAAAGGTCGCACAAATTACTTATATCGACTTTCTTGTCGCAAGTTTGGTATGTCAGGAGAAGGTGGCCCTTCGTTTAAAATCCTTATTTTTTCACTGTCACTTCTAGTCTCAAATGGACGAATCTGAAAAATTTATTTCCCAGCCACACTTGGCAGTCACTTGAAACACACCCTAAACTTCCTATTAATAAAAAAAGCTGCAATTTACTAGGCAGCAGGACATTGCCGCAGGCACTGATTTGTGCTGGGCTCTACTGGCTTGCATACGAATTAATTGTTGCCGTGTAGCGCCCGAAGACTCCAGTTACTGCAACCTTAATTTGCCTTTAACAAAACATGCTTCAGCTTATCCCAATCCTTCGCTTAGACGAGTGACGTCACTAAGAGTTCGAGCCCTACGAAGGATGAGAGCAGTCAGCGTTGCTTGCGGCGCACCCGGCACTCTGCAAGTGGCGACTTGTGTACTGGTAGGGAGATGTACTGAATGTTCAGAAGCTCACGTTACAAAAAATACCCCAGATTCTGCGTTGACGTTCATAAAGAATAGCAGGTCCAGTTTTTCCGAAAATAAAAAAAAAACCTTCCATAAAACTGAGTCTAAAAGTTACTTCCGGGCGCGAAATTCAAACCTGCGGCCGCGACACAGCAGACACCTGCGCGGCGTCAGCCGACGGGCCTGTGCGTAGCGTCGTTTCTGCGCGTTTTCGGTGAAACTGTCGAGTGAGGTAAATCACTTGCCGCGCATTAAGGTATTTTAACAGCACCACGTGGTTCATGTGTACTAATATTTTAAATCTACTAAAATTAATTTTTCTTGTTTGTTATAACCACGATTTTCAGTTGCTTTTTCAATGAGCGCTGAATACAAACCAAGCCTTATGGAAATTAACAAAATTCCTAGAATACTCGAATTATATTTTGCGTATCTTCAATGCGAACGAATGTCTTGTGCTTATGAGTGTCACATAAGATAAATGATAGTCCCCTGCGACAGCAGGTTTGAATTTCGCGCCTGGAAGTAACTTTTAAACTCAATTTTATGGAAGACAAATCGTTTTTCGGAGAACGTGGACCTGCCATTCTTCATGAACGTAAACACAGATTCTGAGGTATGTTTTTGTGACGGGAGCTGCTGGACACCTTCTGAGCTGCTGGTCTACGTTCAAATGGAAGCTAAGGGCTTGAATACTTAACAGACTGAAATCATTTAACAATCTTCACAATATGTAACCCGAAAAGTAGTGCAAGCAGTGCTTGCTGTGAAGCTTCGCCACTGGTTGGGTAAACGTGCTCCCTCCTGTGTCTTCTCCTCACGCTCGGTTCGTCGATGTGGCCCTCCCTCGCATGCTGTCCAAATGGTAGCAACTTGTTTCTATGATTAAAGAAGGGCCCTCAACATGAATCTCAGCTAAAGGGAACCGTCCTCATTAGACGAGATTATTTTCCAAATCTCCTACGTCGTCAATGAGATCTTGAATATGCTGCGATACGAAGCATCACATCTCGCAAGCGATTATTTTCTTCACTTCTTCGAAGTTGAGTATTCACGTCTATAACATACTCAGAGCACTCCACATGAATGTTTTAGAGGTAATTTTCTTATATTCAAGGTGATATAATTGAAAAGAAAAACAATATTCTCATATTTGTGTAATTCAAATCAGAATCATTCACAATTTTAGTAAGTAGAAGCTTGATAGCGGCGTTAATACTTCGAAAATTTTATTGAGTAGTGAGAGTAGATATCACGTGAAAGAAAAATATGTAAATGCCTTTTCAACTGTTGCAGCGCTATCGTCAACTCAGGACTTTCGGGAGATCCTCACTTCGACTAGATGCATTCGCCTTCCTTTGAAAGCAGGTGAGAAGTGTTAACTTAAAAAGGTGTTCTAAATTATAAGTGTTAGAATATATCATAGCGATATTTTTACAAAATTCTTAATATGGTGAATATTTTTACAAAGTGCACAATTGTACGAAAAGTAATTTGTCATATGTTTTGGTTTAAAGGCTACACAAATTGTGGACTTGTAAAATTGTATTATATATTTCCATCCTAGTGTTCGTAATACACAGAAGTACCAATTATTTTTTTGTTTTAATACGTAACGATTTTTTTCTTGATTATGAATATTCCAATATAATCTCAGAAGCCAGTGACTATTAAGAGATCTTGTAGTAGAGTTCAGTGTATGCGGAAGTCAATGAGTGCAGCCAGGAATATTGATAAAAATCTTACAAGCATAACAAATTTATTCTTCACACTAATAATAACAGAGTTAAAAAACATTACTCTAAAAAATAACAAAAAATTGTATGCATTTAGGTAAAAAAGTAACTAAGGATAACTAAGTAACTAAGGATAAAAAAGTAACTAAGATACAGTCAGAGACTTATACTGAAAGAAGTGGAGAAGGATATTAAAAGTTCACAAACGAGATGTAACTGCGCACGATACTAAATGGAAAAATATTCATTTCGCAAATATTTGAAGAGAATAAAATCATCAATTTTCTTTCTGTGTTGTTTCGCGAATATGGGGATTTTATATGTAAAATTCGTGTTAATTAGGATATTTATCTGTGCAACAGTTTAAATATTCTATTATAAAAAGTGATGTTAAATGTTTATCAACTGTCAATTTTAACATTTTCTCGCATTTGCATTGTTCTTCATATGATATTGGTACGAATATTAATTAATCATTAGCATGAATTTATGTTTGCAGAAGATGCAGTAATTGCCACATTAAAAATGCGGCTATATAATGGGTAAGAACACAAAAATACGTTAATTTATTATTACATCAGCTACTTACCAAGAAGACATGTAAATATAATTCTAATTCTCTTAATGATTCTACGTAATTTACCCATTTAAAAAAATATCCGAAATGAATTATCAGACTTCATCCAAACATCTTGCTAATGTACGACTTAACAGGCTATTTCTGGGCATAACATTAGCCATATTCGAGTCTCAAGTCATAATATGAATATCAGATTGTGAGTTATGTGAGTTATATCTGCTACTACCGCAGAATTTATAAATATCAACATTCATTTCATGACAATTTTTGTAACTTAAAAAGATTGTGTTCGAAATTTCATTAGCTGATCATAAACAAATAAAAGAAATCTAAACTAATGTTATTACAAGAGCACATACTTTCCCGTTTTATTTGTAACGGATACTTAATACTAATATTATTATATTGCTGATTCTATTTACTCTTTAACCATCTCGTGAAAGACCCGCTTGAGTTATTCAATGCAGATGTTCCGAAAACAATTTTTCCAAAAGTTTCACAGAAAATGGATTCTAACTACACTACGTATTTGAGAAAGTAATTTACTGCATACAGAAGAAATAAAAATCGTCTTTTTCGATAGTAAGGAAACGAAATCTACGAAACTAGTTTTTCTGTCAAAAGACGACACTCTTTGCTGCAACATTACAATACTTTCTTAAAACTACATAGGTAGTATACGAGAAAGTAAGAAGCATGTCCTTTCAGAGCAGGCCCAACAAATAAACATGCTTTGGCATTTTTAGTGCTGCCACTGGCGTGGATAACTAGTTGAAATTACAATAATAAGTTGAAAACGACCGCCTTGCAAGGTCGTGACAACTGCTTAATATACAAGAAAATATCTTCTAAGCTGTCAACTAGAAAATTACCCGATACAATGAACGTAAATGAATTATAATATGTTTGTACTCGGAATACGTTTGGTAATGATAAGTATAATCAAAATAAATTAACACGGTGAGTCGAATTGGGAGTAAACAACTGTACAAATGTTTTGAACAATGAAAAGAAGAACCTTTTGTTTACCTATTTTCCTGAATAAACACTTCTTTATTGCTCAGAAATTTGACAACGAATTCCCATATTTCAAAGCGTTTTAATTATATTGCTTAAGTATTCAAAACTTACTTATGTATTATCCGTTCACTATAAGTAAACAAACTGAAGAAATCTTTGCGCCGTACTACGCTTCTGATTGGACAACTCCTAGCGCATTACTTTCGATGACGCGAGCAGCATATCCCGCCAATTGAAATGGAATAAATGCTGTCATGCAAATGTCATTCTCATACAACTACTTTACTTACGATTAGTTTGCTTAAAGAAGTGGTTGTCAATTTCTTGTATAAATTGGTTGCCCTAAAATTCTGAAGTTCTTGATTTCATATATTATATCCCGACCTATGCCGATCCGGTGGCCGAGATCGCTAAGGCAGTAGTGCCGTAGCGATCTCGTATCGAAAGATCGCGGGTTCGAGTGCCACCTCGGGCATGGTTGTCTTGTGTTCATCCTTTTACCCATCATCATCATCATCATCATCATCATCATCCTCCATCTCTCATTATCACCTTTCTGAATAACATTCAGAATTGTAACTCGAGGATTTATCATCACCTCAAGGTGTGAAAAACCTTCGACAGTCGACCAAAGTGAAATGGAACGACTCAAGTGGTCCAATGTGGCCAATCAAGTTAATAATAATAATAAAAACAATATCACGACCTGCCGGAAGATAAAATATTACTTTAGTACTTTAGGATGTCTCACGATAAATGTGAAGCTATAGGGGATAGTTTGATATACGTACTATACAAATAAATATTTGGTAAAATAATGTAATTGAATGTAATTAAATTGAATTCCTCATAATGAATTACTTTATTTACAAACATAAGAAAATAATCAGTCCATAAAATACAATAATTTGCGCAAATAAGTCAAATACAAATAATTTATATAGATTAATGTATTAATGTATCATTCTAAAATATAGCATAATTTATTCGCTGTGCACAAATGTACCAACTTCCACTAATGCTGCGCACTTTCTTATAAATACCTAGTATTTGAACCTCGGCAATTGTTACTCCTTGATACTGATTGTTTAGCTACGTTTGTATGTATATACTTGGCGTGACAGCCCTTGAGGCTGTCCCCCCCCCCCTAGGGCCTCAGACCTACCGGGCTCGGGGCCATGGGTTAAGGGGGTACGTGTGGTTAACACATAGACATCCCCACGCCGCATTCCGGTTTTCAACATATACTGGGACATTGCAAGGAAAACGCAAGGAAACTATAATCTTGGAAATCGAACCTGGAGCCGCGTAGTAGAACGCGAGCAGGCTGACCAAGAGCTAGCTACGAGCACGATTGTTTAGCTACAGAAGTAAATTACACTTCTGAGTATAAGGAAATGAAATAAAACTTAATATCAAGTTGTACAACTTGAGCTAATTCTGAATTAACATAATTAAAGTAGTCATATTCGTGTTCGCTTCACACACTTCACAAAACCTCACAACCCAAACGGCGGAAAGGCCATCTCGATCTGATGTACGTGTGTGCCGATGGTACCGACGAGCGTCACGTCGGAATGTTCAGAACAATTTTTCCTCGGACATTTTGTAAATGGCAGAGGTGGCGGATCGACCGCCACGAACGTGTCGGCCAAGTGCACTCGCCCTTACAGGAAAAAATAGTTTAAAAAAATCCCGCAGGTGTTGTACCGTTTCAGTACGCGCGAGGCTTAAATATGCAACATTTCGGACGCTTTCTCGCAAGTGTGTCAATTAGTTTTCAATTCCTCGAAATTTACACTCTTCTTTTTGACATCACTGATAGATTTTGCCCATTAATGGATTTGATTCCAAACTGACCTGAAGCTGAAGTAAGCAACTCAAATTATCCTACATCATCTGATATTGTGTATCGACGAATTAAGATATGCGGACTAAACAATAACATCCATCAGTCTTCTATTTCTTATAACATTTTACTTCAAAATAGTAAATCCCTCATGAATTTGTGATGGTATAGTAGATTAATCTACGAAATAGGCTTGGTCGCTGTCCGTCGATTTGTTAACTATTTTTAAAATAGTTTCATGTGTTGAAAATTTTTTTCATACGAACGTTTTTCTTTCACAACTTTGTTAAAATATGTTCTTTCAGCGTCTGGCATAGGCTTTACCAATAAATCGTAGTAGCTGATTATATCATACTCGCGTTCAAAAGTTCCAAACACCCAATGGCCATGTGTGTTACCTCTTTACAAGATATGAACTGGTCTTATTGTAATTTTAAAATTATAATCGCCGTAACAATTACTTGTAGGTTTTGATGATGCTAATAGTTAAATTTTAGTATATCTACATTTTATCGCTATTTTGCTAATACAGACAAAAATGCACATAGCACATTTGCATTAGCACAAGAGCTAAATGCAAAGATGCTGACCATTCAAATTAGTTGCGAAAATTATGTCACAACATATTTTACAACTTCATTTCTTCCCCAAATTTCCTTAAAACTTTCATATTTTTCTCCCCTAATTTTGGAAGAGATTAAAACTTTACAAACTCAGTCTAATTTGTGTCTACTTTTGCAATTTCCCTGTTAATCGTTTTGTATGCAAATCTAGCGTTGGATGCAAATCAAAATTGAAGGCGACTGTTGTAATGTTTATGTGAATAAGATATTAGTTAAGCTTAATAAGAATAAGTTGTGGTTCACATTCATTTGAAAATCGGTATTTGCACACTTACGTAAGAACGTAAAAGTACAAAGTTGAACATAAAAACGTTCATTCATTCTCTAGCATTACTCACAGTTTTGATTTCTCTATATTTAATTGAAATTCTTCAGTTTAATTCGTTTTGAGGGCAATATCGTTCGTAGGTTTTTGCAAATTTATTTTTTTAAATACGGTAATGTTCATCTAAATTGAAATGAAACTGCAGCGCAAATTACTTGGTAATTCAATTGTTCATTTAAAGATGTCACCTTCAGTGATGCCGTCGTGAACGAAAATTATGCCGTTTTAAGCAAACAATGTCTTTTGGTACTGGTATTTAATCAATGTCGCGTACATAGATCGATTTAGGAATCGTTGGTTTAATTCCTGGTATTATCTCTAAGATCGCAGCGCTAAATCACAAAAAAGCAAGTTTTAGAAACTTTCTTTTAATCTTCTCATCGTATCCGAAAACAAATTATCAGTTCCTCATGAGGAGACCGAGGCGCATCGAATGACACCTCATACATCTCCATTGGTGCACGGGGAGTAGTCTAGACGCCAGTGACGGACTGGCAAAAACACACATGTGCACGTCCGTACACTCAAGAGCTTTACCGAAATACTTATAGTGATATTACTGGAAATATGCGTATGTATACGGGAAAGGAAACATTAGTTCTTTCCAAAAATAATACCGTACATTTTAAAAGTCCTTCCTTGCCGAAGTTAGAAAATTACGATTAGTTAGAGTTATTACGAGACCAAGATGCCTCGAATGACACCTCATTCGTCTCGATTGATTCACGGGAAGTGATTTAGCCGCGAACAGTAAACATGCACATCCGCACACTTACAGTTTTAGTCAAATTCTGTTGAGGGGGTTTGCATTTTACTTAGTAACAGATGAAGCGGTAGCTAATGGTAGCGATGTTTTGAAGAAACAAGTAACACTTGCATATGTGCATTAATTTTGACTGGCAATAAGTCGCATTGCGCTATTGCTGGCACAAGCGCCGACTATTTCCACCGCGCCCTCTCTTGTGGAGCAGCGTCGGGGAGGCGGACTTCGACGAGCGGCCGCTGAACCGGACGGCGGAGCTGGCCCAGAGCCCGCGCTTCAACGCCAGCCGCTGCACCGCCGTCCTCTTCACCGGCTTCCTCACCACCCCGGAGAGCGACCACGCGCGCGCCCTCATCCAAGGTAGCTACGCGCCCGGCGAAGGGGGGACTACTGCATCACGCACATTCTCGCGATATTTTTAATGGTTACGAAGTTTTTTAAGTGCTGTTGCAATTTGAAACTACGTTGTATTGAAGGGGTGTCCAACTTGCAAGGCCTCGAGGACCACAATTATAATGATTAATATGGTTGCGGACCATATTCTCATTACTCGGGTGATCCACATGTGACCCCGTATTGTTGTCGACCTACGCATTTTGCCCGGCTGCTCCGAAGCAGGGGGTGGAACCATTCGTGATATCGGGTCGTACCATAACGCAGTGAAAACTTTCAGATTATTTTAAATTTACTAACAAAACAACTTTCAATGTTGTCGTCCGTCATGGATGCAAGGGACTTTCAAGTTCGACTAATAACACTTCGCGGGCCACAATGAATGACACCGCAGGCCGCCGGTTGGACAACCCTGTTCTATTTAATAGCGATCAACTGGCGTCGAACGTTTCGGAGTAATCCTTTAATCTAGTCAGTCATCGTCAGACGTAGCCAGGGCTCGGCGCCGTTAGATACCGGGTTTCTCACAAAGGAACCTGGAATGTCTTGAATTGCTTAACCTCCTTCCACGGAGCGATTCAATAAGAAGAAAAATACTATAAATATAATTAAACTATATTTTTTCAATATTCTACCTACTTTTATTTTTACATAAATTTCATTTTTGTTGACGTAATTAAACATTGTGTTTGGTCAAAACATGGCGACATTGGCGGGGGATTCAATTTTCTTAAACATTATAAAGTTTTACAGCTCAGCTGCCAGACATTTGACTGAAAAAGGCGTCAAAACGCGAGCCAAACCTGCTGGAATCAGGAACTCATGCGGACTGTGGCCATCGCACGTAAATCTCACTCTCATTCACAAACCGTCCTTATTTTAAAAAAAATTGTAAATGCATAATGTACAATTGCATCCTTTTAACACCTAGAGAGGCATTGCAATGTGGATCCAGAGTGAAAGTGTTGAGCGTTGTGCGCATCGAACGTGCAGAGCAGCGATTTCAACGTGCTGGAGGTAGCACGCTCCATTAAATTGAGGGCCAATCCTTTTCTGCGAGAATAGAGGAGTGGCTGGACGGGTGACACGGTAACTAGGGGTCGAAAGTCACTAGAATTCACAGACTTGGGAAGTCGACACGGAAATTCACGAGTAACTGAAAACAATGAGCACTCGTTATTGCTTAAAGTAAGAAATTATGTATACTGCGCGTACAACCTTGTAGGGTATGTAGAGATGTCGAAAATAATTACATTTTGCCAATCAGCATATTGCGGTAAATTTCATATATCGAAGTTTTTCATGTGACATTTTTTCTTAAAGGAAGGCAACCCATCATTCACAGATGGGCGGCAAGTAAGTAAAATCCCTTTGGCTGCGCCAGAACGTGATTCGCCAAATACCAATAAGTTGTCTGCAAAGCAGGGATAAATGTCACTTGTGTAACTTCGTTATATGCAATGTCCTGCAATGTGTTCGATAACAAAAAGTGATCATCTTCTAACACTCTTTATGCCCTAGAAGTTTGTGACATTTATTCTACGATACCTGTATAGATTCGTATTTCATAGACGTTCTACAAGAACGCGAGAAAGTATCTTCATCGGCGGTTTTGCAATGTGGACCGAATGTGAGTGCGCCGTGCGTTGTTACGCAGCGTACGTGCAGTGCAGCACGTTCAACGTGCTGGTGCTGGAGTGGCGCGCGGTGGCGGTGGCGCTGCCGTACGCCGCCGCCGTGGGGCTGGTGCCGCCGGTGGCGCAGGCGGTGGCGGCGGCGCTGCTGGCGCTGGCGCGGGCGCGGGTGGGCGGCGCCCAGCGCACGCGCATCTGCCACTTCGTGGGCCACAGCCTGGGCGCGCAGCTGCAGAGCTCCGTCGCCAGGGACATGTGGCCCCTGCGCCTGCCCTCGCTCGTCGGTGAGGGCCCTACACAACTATTAAGTGATGGAATGTGTTTAAAAATGTAGTTTATTTCTATGTGTAATAATTCATAATTATTTTTTGATGTAAGTTGTCAAATTAATTGTTAGACAATCACATTTCTGAATTTTACTTAATTTGTACTACGTTTCGGAGCCCAAATGTGGCCCCATCATCAGGTACAGTTTCAAATTTGTAAGTAATATTGGCAGTTATAATGCTATAACGTTTCTTGTGGTGAATTAAAACACAGGTAATATTTTAACAGAGACGTTTATTTTGTTTCTTAATGATACACTAAAAATACTTGATTTATGTACAGATAGGTTGCACAGTCCTTGGGTTCTTCATTTGGTTATTTCCTTGCACACGACACTTCTCTTGATTATTTATTTACACTGTTATCTTCTTCTGATTATTTATTTACACTGTTAATTTTTTGGATTATTTGTCTAAACTGTTCACTTCTTCTACAATATCGCATAGTCCGATGCATCGGCCACTGTCCGATGCACTGTCCACAGTCCTCTGCGCTGGTCACAGTTCACTCTGCGCTGGCTACAGTTCACAGCGCTGATCGCGGTCCTCTGCACTAATGTTCACCGCAATGCACACTTCACAGCTCAGATTCCACTTCAGACTTGAGACTTCAGATTGCTAGCGGCCGCCAGCAGCGGCGAATTTATACCTGGCTGGCGCCCGTCTGGATCTATCCGGAACTTGCGTCATACATCTACACGGCTCGCAAACAATCCGGAACCGTCCAGTTCGGGGGCGTCGGCAGACGGCGCAATCCGCGCAGCGGATTCCGGCAGATGATGCAATATTCGTTACAATACAATAATTAAAAAACAACATTATTTTATAAATTATTATTCATAAATATTGTTTACAAGACAATCAGTACAGTCACATGGAGTGACTAGGACGTGGAGGGTCGCTTTGCACCATCCACCACTTTAATAAATGCTTGTTAAATTAAAAGTTACCGCTTGTATTTTTACTTGATTTAGCCATGAGTCAATTCTGACTAAACGAACAATGCAAGATTCCTATACGAAATCACTCTCCAACAGGTGTCAGAAAAGTAGTCTAACTGTTTCGGTGTGTGTGTGCAGGGCTGGACCCCGCGTTCCCGCTCTTCTACAACACGACGCTGGCGCGGTGCGCCGGGCGCATGCACGCGGCGGACGCCGACTGCGTGCTGGTGGTGCACTCCGACGGCGGCGAGTACGGCTCGCCCAACCCCGTGGGCGACACCGACTTTTTCCCCAACGGCGGCATCTCCCCGCAGCCCGGCTGCCACGACAAAGGTACCCTCGCGCCGTCGCCCGGGGCCAATGGCCCGGGGGCGTTCTCACGGGGCACGCTGTTGTTTTATTCGTGATTCCAGGCACGTCAACTGCGCCGACTACTACGTCGAAGTAATAAGCACCGTCAATTGAACTGAATTAAATTGATGTCTTATTTCACGTGATGAGACTCGGGTCATCAGGCCCGTTCTTCCCTCTGACAACGCAAATTTCGCTATGATCCTTTCACCAACTTGCGAAGAAAGCAGGTATTTCTTGGGCGACGAGACAGGCGATTTGAATTTTGCTCAAAGGCGTCGTTAAAGCTTGAGGGTCTTTTATATTCATGAAAATTTACTAACATATGACAGCCGGCTTTACTTCCCCTCCAAAAGAAGGAGTACGAAGGATTTTTTCGCCTTTAAAAATCGCCTTTCGATCGGTTTTAACCCTCTAACTTGGGTATAACAGTCCGATACGCTAACCAATACACCGTCGCCGCCGTCAATTTAGTGCAAGTTTTTTAATCGCGGGAAGTGTCGGTTATCTTCCCTGGCTGGATGGCGCGATCCGTGGCTAACCTACCCGTCGGCTTGCCGGGGTTTTCTTAACCACGTACACTGAACAGCGGGGCACCGCCACTGGCGGAACAAGCTCTAAGGTCACGGCTAGTCTCCCGACGGTAAATTTAAGTGGATGTATTTGTAAGGGGCGAGGATAGGAAGGAAAGATCACGCGCTGTTCGTTTTTTAGGGTACTGCTCCGGTTGTCGCCTGGTGTCGATCGGAGAAACCACGGAAAACTTACGCATTTTGATATTATGTACAGGAAAAGTATTAATCTGACTATTGTAGGGTCACATTTAATCCGTACCCTTGTGTCAAGTAGAAAAAAAGCTTACCTATAAACATCCAGCTTCTTGCATTTATTACTCACTAATAACTAATATGAAAACATTACAAATGTTTTCTTCGCCTAGGGTACTGATGCTCTTTCAGACAAGGGTAGTGTCGGTACCATCTACTAACCTAGTACTCCCAAAACGGACTTCTAAGTAATGCTCGTGATCCCTGGGGCAACACGATTGCCTGCAACTATAGTTGGCAGTGGCCCTAGGGCCGGTGTATTTTACAAGTCCCGTATAGATGCATGCTGTGTAAACATGGATTCCAACCGCAAAGAGCAAGACATCGGTTCTTTCAGTTGCCTCGTGCGAGTGCGGTTGAGACACAGTTCACGTTTTTCATGTTCGTTTCTCACCGTCCTTTGCACCTGAAAATATCAGGGTCGATTGGTATACCCATTACCTCGAGCACAAATTATCACAAAAGCGATGTCGCAACTGGTAGCTTCCCTGTCAGTTTTATACATGTACGAAGGCTCGTTTCCCAACCGCTTAGATTTTGTGGACACTTTGACGCAAGAATTTGTCGTAAATGTCATTCAAGATTATTTCAATATGTAAAACTCTTAGTTTCAATGTCGGGGCCTTACTTCTAACTTGTAGCTGCGCGAGCAAAAGCGAGTGGACTTGGCCCTAAAAGGGGTTTGGACTACCATCGCGGTGACAGAGTGGTACACGGTTCTTGTGACTAAAGGGTAGAGGGCGAATTTGAAAGAAATGTATTGCTTTAAACTTTTCATTTTAGAACAATGTCATTTAGCATAGAAATTAATTTTGTGTTATGATAAAAGGAAATAACCCATTTTTATACATCTTTGCATCTTATACATCTTTTTTTGTTTTTAATCATTTTTAATGTATTTTTCGCTGATTCCATTGATTTTAATTTAATATTGATGGAACGTAGATCAAATAATATTAACGAAATGACTCAAATGTTCTCCACACAATTTCTGAATAGCCTATTCCGTTTCTTCGCTCAGAACTTGCAATGTCAGCCGTTCGGTGGAATCTAAGGTTCCTGTGACACCTATCGCCGCCATTATCGGTGTGGCCGATTTGGGGATAATTAAAGACAGAGATTTCCTGGTAAAGAACAGTCAAACCAAAGCGTTGCAAGCTGAGTGCACTTGAACGAAAAGAAGCATCGAGTACATCATTGACGTATCCAGCTTGAGTAGTTTATACGAACTGGTTTTTATCAATTTTTTTACATTATTGTTCTTTGGTTTTAAGTCATTTTTTTCATTTTTAGAGTATTGTATTGATCATCTTTGGCCATTCTTCAGGTCATCAAAATCTTCCCCCTACTGATAGCCAAAACTGCACCGAGCACAGTGGCAATTAACGCATCCAATTTTTTACTTTATTATTTTAAGTTTTAGGCCATTTTTTTAACATTTAAAGAGCATTTTATTGATCATCTTTGGGGCGAACCGGGCAGGCGCGTAGGTTCGCTTTCTAAGGGAACCCCAAAATATTAAACACGCCCCTCAAAACGTATATTACGTTTTTCACATTCTCGCCTATTTCGTTACTACTAAACAGAAAGAATTGTAATGCCGAGGGTGAAAAGGGAGATTTTTTAACAGAAAGACCCCATATTCTCAGTTACGAAAAAATAGGTAAATCTTGTTCCTTTTTTTCGTTCCATTCAATGACGCTCAAGATAATTTTTCATTTATTAATACACAATGAGTAAATGTCAGCAAAATACAACTTTTACCTATCTTGGTTCACCACTGAAGTCCCTTATTTATTGGTAGTAATACTTATTCATTTATCACTGAATGTAAACTATGTACGTATGTATGAGGGGCTTGAGAGCTTCTGAAAGCGGCCCTGGTGGCGCGTGCGCAGACTTCGGGCCCACGGGCCCCGTGTGCAGCCACAACATGGCGGCGTGGCTGTGGGCGGACGCCGTGTGCAAGCGCAGTCCGCTGCTGGGGCGGCGCTGCGGCTCGTGGGCGGACTTCACCGCGGGCTTCTGCGACGCCAACGCCACGCTCTCCCTCGACCGCTGCGACGGGTGGGTACATCCTTTGCCGCCTCGCAAACTGCTCCCTCTCTTCCTCAGCGCCCCTTCCAACACGTCTTCTGTTCCCCCGCGTTGCCTCCTCCTCCCTCATTACTCTTCAACGCTTTCTCTTCTCCTCCATCTCGTCCTCTTCTCCAACTCTTCTTGCTTCACCTCTCTTTCATCACCTTCTCTTAGTTGCCCATTCCCCTGTTTCCCATCCTCGTTCTCTCTTTTCTCTCCTGTCCAACTCGTATAATAATAATAACAATAATAATAATAACAGTAATAACTATTACTATCATCGCATAGAACAATAACAATATAATCAATTTCTCACAAATTCTATAAATATATTAGACAAAGAATATGAACAAGATGAAATATGAACAACACTGAAATATGAAAAACACTTCTTGTATCGTTGTACCTATGTACATTTTATAAGTATAAACACGCTTTCGTCAATAAAATTACAGATTCTAAATGATAATTTTTTTTTCGTTAATGAGACTGAAATGAAACTCCTAAGGAGTAGCAAATTTGAAATTTATTACTAGATGATTTGAAGCTGTATATAAGAATTTATTATTATATTAACTTCAGCTATATTTTTGTAATCAACCTATTGATTTCGATTATACCGATCAGTAGCGGGTGTATACTCGGCCAGAGACTCTCAAAGGATCATCATTGACACCCTGAGATTTCGTCGATACCGAGGGGCTTGACACCCATCCTTTCGGGAACTGCTGACAGACTTTCAGCAGTTTTGTTCGAGGAGGGGGTCAGTGGGGGTGACGTCCCTGCTTTACGGATGCGACATCAACAAAAACATAGAATATCGATTCTAAATATCGATGTTAATAAAACATTTAATTGCAATTTAACTGTAAAAATAAAATCAAAAAATGAATAGTTCATTTATTAAAAAACTTTATTGTCTGATTAGATAATACGAAACTAATATAGACGTCGTCGAAATCCCTATTTTAAATACTTTTCACCCTTGCTTATTTTGGTCTGAAGAATAAACAATTTACAGACATCTCAACATTATTACAAGTTTTTCTTATGAAGTAACTTTTTTCATTCAAAAATAAAATATGACCCACATTAAGAATATCGAACACAAAACATCAATGTTAAAACATTGGTTTAAAAAATCGGTGTTGAATAAATCGATGACTTAAAACGATGACTTATAAAAATCGATGTTTTGGATACATTAACATCGATGTATCCCTAGTGATGGCAAATTTTAATCGATACATCAATACATCGATACATCAATACTTCGATAGATTATCAAAAGGTTTTCAATGTCGATAGAAGCATTAACAAAAACATCGATTTTTAAAACATCGATGTTTTAAATAGGATGAAACAGATGATATCTTCCCATCCTGTTTCAATTTTTAAATATAATAATTAAATTTTAAGTGTTAGGTCACATACAAAAATATATTATTAAAATGTTTATGGGATTTAAAGAAAGAAATAAAAAATAAAGGAAATTTTGTTTTGCTATTTTCCATTTCTTCACTTTCATTCGTAAGTCTTCGAAGAAAACAAGCAATTGTTCTAATTTGAGACATAACACGTCAGTATTCGTTTCATGTACATTCTTCCTTAAATTTCACTGTCTTCTTAATTCTCTAATCAATGTTCTATGTAGTCAAGGTTCAAAATACGGTTTAACGTAGTGGCGTCTTCTGGCTGGTAAAATTAAGTATGCGATCATATTACAGGTCGAATGCGTAATACCAAATATTTAAGGTATCCGTCATTCTACTTTACTCTGAAAGATTTTAAAAGTTTATGTTGCAAATTAGGTTCCTTCTGAATCTTTCTTGAAAATCACCAATTTCTCATCGCATGCACTTACATAAACAAAACAATTAAACTTAAAACGAACCATGAAAGTACATATCTAATTTTTGAACTCGAGATGTTTTCGCCGCTGTTTTCTGGCAAATACAGCGGTCACGTCCTCGTGACCATTAAGATCGTCCAACAAAACATTTTTTTACACACACAATTGTTTAGTTTTGTGGTTTTATTTAATGGTCGCCCATTACTAAGGTTTTCGGAATAGGAAAAATAACTAAAAGTAACTTGAAGAATCATCTTTATAGCCAGCTGCAAAACGATAATGAATTAGGGTATTATATTTTTCATTCTCTGGTACAGATATGAACAGATTCTTCGTAAGAAGAGAATGTTATGTAATCGTGTGGAGGAAAACGACAAATTTTCGCCAGAAAAAGTCTTATAGTCGGGCTCTGGTAACTAAAAAGTGGATAAATTCTGTTGGTAAATTTAGGGGGAAATTCCTCTAAAACGTGGTGTAACGAGAATTCATGTTTTGTTGGTTCTTGATACAGAAAATTCGATTGATGGCAGAACGTCAGTCTGTTAGTCCGTCTGTCCGTCAGCCTGTGGTCAACGCTTGCGGCTAAACAGTTCACCCGATTTTCTCCAAACTCGATATTCCTCAATATTGATCTGGCTGATGTCGCGACCCTTGGATTTTGAAACCGATATTTTAATTTTGGGGGAAACTTTACATGAAGCTACTCAGATATTTTCAAAATTTTCAAAAAATAACGCTCCAAATTTGCTGATTAAATTTTGTTGTTCAATAGTGCGAAAGACCTTTAAGAGAACGGTGTAGGTCTCATTTTTGGTCTTATCCCCGATTTTTCGAAAATTGCAAAACAACTTTAAAACTACAAAATTGATGATAGAGGTTTTTGGCTCAGACAAAGTCTGATGTACAAAATTAGTTCTTTAAAAAAGCCCATACACATATTTTGTTAAGGTTGGTCGTTTTTGCGTAATTTGCGCTTGAAATTTACGATTTTTTTCTAAGAAACAACTTCACATTTTTTTCTTTCAATTTTTTTACATGTGTATTAAGGGTCGGTAATAAATATGGTACTAGTCTCATTTTTGGGTATTGCTCGTTTTTTTTCGAAAATTGCAAAATAATTTGAAAACAACAAAACTGAAGATATTTTTGCCTCAGAAAATGTTGTAGAAAACTAGCTATATAAATAAAAAATAAACTAGTAGTGCTATAAATGGCACAGACTTTCTCGCCCTACTTAGTTTTTTAGTCTCTCTAATCTTGACTAACATTTGCGACAAGCCTATTTGTCTTCACGGCTACTTTCATTTTGTCACCCGAAAAACATTTTTTTTTACTTTCTCAATTACTCGGCTCCGTAACGCTAGAACAGAAAGCACCAAACACTTATTACTATTATAGAAGTATTCATATCCTCTCCTAAATTCGTAGCTGAGGGCCCAGCTGTTCAGAGGGGAAGATTGGATGGTTCGAGTTTTGGCAGGAATGTGACGATTCTGTTTTGCCGCAGAAAATAATTGAGGATTCCAACCACTTTATTGAAAATCATTTGAAGCAATTCTAATCGCAAATACTATTAATCAAGAAAAATAAACTAAAAGTTTCTAAGTGATTTTTGAATTTTTAACTTTTAAACAATTTTTCATATCTCTTATTGGATTTGTAAAACGTATGTCTCGTCAAATCAATTGTCTTTCGGCGCTTATTACTATTGTAGAAGTGCCAATTGCCAGTATAACCTTGACGACGGAAGTGATAAAAAGTCGAGTTCGGTCTCAGGGTTTCGTGGAAAGGGGCCGCTGTTTCAAGGCTGGCTGAAGGATATAATTTGTTACAATTCTCTGTTGATTTTAACCAGCAAAAATTATTTACCGCGTATATTTATGCCCTGCAAGCTGCATCTTTTCTGCCAAAAGGACGTTTTATTTTACATTTTCTTATTTTCAGGCTGCTAATATTTGAACTGAAAACTCGACTTATGACTATTATAGGAGTGCTTACCTCGCTGTACGGCCCGGTGGCCGAATTTGGTTAAATGATGTGTATTGTCCACAGTGCTTCGGTGGCAAGTTCGGTATGTTCGAGACTCGTTCAGATATAGTTATTCGGAACAATTTTGTGTTGCCGAACAAAACTATTGAAAATTGCAAAAAACTTAAATGAAAATCATTTGAAGCACTTCTACGAACAAATACAATCAATTAAAATAAATGCATTTGAAGTGTGCATGCGATTTTCGAATTTGCAACTTTTAACCCCCTTGTTTGGAACTACTACAGTTCTGTCTTGAGTAATCTGGAAGCAGAGCGACCTTGTCCCCTTTGATGGCCGAGAGGTTGTTAAGTTTGGGTTCATCTGTTGAAACCAAGAGATCGTCGGTTTGAATCCCATACGGGGATTTTAATTTGATGAAAGTGTTGTAGAAAACTATTAAATATTCAACAAACTTTGTTAAAAAACATTTGAATCATTTCTACCCACAAATGCTATCATTACATATTCAAATAAACTGAACGTTTCTGTTCACGTCAAATCAATTGAAGAGTTTCTGTACATCTGTAGGAATCGATTAAAGTAAACTAATGAATCTATCGACATGAAATTTAAATACATTATGAACACGAGCCATATGACCAACTTCGATTTTCTAACGGTTCAGAAATTATTTTTACTTTCTCGCCTTTCGAATTTTTTGTACGAAGAGAAAGTTATGAAATCGTTCTTCAGAAAACGCCGAATTTCCGCCAGAATAAACCTTATTGCCAGGTCCTGGTAGTGAAAAATTGGATAAATCCTGTTGTTAAATTTAGAAAAAAATTCTGATTGACGGCAAAATGTCCGTCTGCCTGTTTGTTTGTCCGTATGTGGTTAACGCTAGCACCTAAACCGTTCAGCTGACTTTCTTCAAAATTTATATTCCCTATACATTTTTACACTTTGTCCGAGTTCGATCCATGCGTTGTTTCTGTGGCGTAGTTGTTTACCACGTTAACTCTGAGGATGGAAGTTCGATTCTCGGAGCAGTAAACTAATTAGCTGCTTAACAACACTTCTGCTGGGTATGTAGTAGTGTGATGTTGCAAAGCTTTTAGAAACAATGAGAGAAAGTATGTACTTTGGCAGAACCACTAGTTAAATATTTTCTTTCTCTTCTTAAGTAGTCTACTTATTAACCGCGCCGACTCCACGCGCAAATAAGCCCTCCATGCCGTATTTTTTTTGGTTTGTTTCGGGCACTTTGTAATTGCGCGAAATTTCACAGCGGCCCACAGTCATTCTTGGTACATAGAGAAAGACCTTATTACGTCAACTCTGTTTCTGGTTGCATCGGCCACACTCCAATACGTGGAAGCCGCCGTAGCACCGCTTGTCAAGCGGAGTAAGAAAGAGATGAGCTGTCACACGTCTCTGGAGAACAGTCGAAGATATCTTCCATTCGAACCACTGAGATGAAATACAGCAAGATTCTGGATTCCTATTGGTAACTAAAAGGCTAAGGGCAGAACCTGCGGTTATTTATTGGATATATTTCAGACGTTTATATACGTTTTCCTTATATTTCGTATTTTTATTTTTCCTGCATTTTTACATTTTCTTTTCTTGGGGCACTTTTTTTTTGGGGGGGGGGGGGAAGGTGCATGCCCTCCTCGATCCAACACTGCGATTACATCAGTAACATTTCTAACTGATTGTTGCTGTAGTTACGCGTCTGAATTTGTTTTGACAGAAAAATTACGTTATTTTTATTTGCTTTTAGTGCATTGTGAAAACATTTAAAGAGTATATTATTTGTTATTTTTAGCAATGTTTTAAGTCATCAAATTCCGCCATTTAGTTATTATATTTCACCATCCTATGTATACTATATAAATGACCGACTGTAAGTCGAGTGGGATCGCTACATTACGATAGTTTTTTATTAAAAAAATATTTTGGTCGTATGAGTCGTATTACAGATTATGTAGAATGACGCAGGCTAAACTCATCTCATGCTGCGATACAATTTTATTCGATTTAATGATTATACAAAAACATTTTTACGGAGTAGAGAGAAAGTCACGTAATTCTGCGCGGAGAAAACGGGGAATTTTCGTCAGAAAAACTCATCTTACAGGGCCGTGCAAAAGAAAAAGTGGAAAAATCTAGTAGTTAAATTTAGAAAAAAATCCTCTGAGATGTGGTGTAGCCAAAAACTATGTTTCGTGAGTCCTTGAAACCGAAATATCGAATTGGGACAAAACGTCTGTCAGTCAGTGAACAACTCTCGCCAAGAAACCGTTAAGCCAATTTTCTCCAAAATTCATATTTCCCAATCGAGCTGGCTGATGTCACAATCCCTGGAATTTGAAACAGACTTTTCAATTTTCGAGGATACTTTTTGAAACAGGGAACAAAACAACATTTTCGAGGGAACTTAAAACAGATCTTTCAAAAACAAAAAAACAAAATAAAGGCTCCATCATATTCAGTTTCTCCTATACGTACGAATATACGGAATAATATACATAGTAAAGGGAAAGTTATGCAATCTTACGGAAAATCGATTTCGAGATTTCAACGGAAATACATTTTTGGGGTCCTTTCATACCGAAAAAGTGTTTTTTTCCAAAACGTTCGTTCGTCTGGTGTATGTGAAGAACACTAGAGCTTAAACCTTACGTACGATTTTTTCCAAATTGAAGAAACCCGTGTCCATTTGACCTGAGTCGAAGCTCTGCGATTTTTGGGGATATTTTACATAAAGCCTCTGGGACATTTTCCAAATTTTCTCGAAAATAACTCCAATTTTTTTTCCTTAAATTTCTTCTAAGAATATAGTAAAATACACGTAAAAAGGTGGCATAGGTTCTGTTTTCACGGTTAACACTGAATTTTCAAATATTTTAAAAGTTTGAATTTTTTCGGCGTCTTTGTACGTCTGCAAAATATAAGATAATGATTTTTCCTTGAATTGGAATTTGTTGTCAATAATTTGTTCTTTCAGTCAGATGTGCATTTTTATGAACATTTTAGTAGTTTTCGCGCAGTATTGCGTGCAATTTTCAAAAATTACAAAAAACAATACTTTCTCAAAAACGGCTCGAATTTTATTTTTAAACTTTTGGTAGGGATTGTGATAAATGCTCTATAAGATGACATATTTCTGTATTATTTGTTTTTTCAATAATTACAAAATTTTTTTGAAAGATCTCTCACGACGGTAATACTCGGTTTTCCAGAAATTTGTAAACACTATTGTATCTGTGAGATAAACTACCTTAAGTAACTTCAAATTGAGTTTTAGATAACTCTTAAATTATCGGCGAAAAATAACTTCAAATTTAGAATTTACTGTAACGCTTAAACGCCATTTTCTTAAAAACCTTTATTTCCTCTATATTTGTCAAAGAAAATTGCCATTTAGGACAAGGTTTTACTATTCTTTAATATTAATTAAATAACGTTTCTGTTCTGCTATTAAGAAACCGAAAAATTAAGAAAATGTAAAAAAAAAAAAAAAAGAATACTTTGGGTGACGATAGATGGCAGCTGGCAAGAGTATGTGACAAATCTGAATAGCTAATCAAGACCAAAGGAAATAGAAAACCAATACGGGAAAGTCTGTGCCCATTCTGTAGCACCACTAGTTTATTAAATGTTTTTGTTAGGCAGTGTGAAGTAGGTTTCAGAGAGTGGTGCAGGTCTTATGTTCGTTGAAAAACATAATTTTTGCAAAATTGCAAAATTCTTGGGACGGGATACTCAAACGCCCGAGAACTCAGAAGCCTCTGATGTGAGAGGCAGTCACATCTCCGGCAGTCAAAACTACACAGTTTGCACACAGAGCATGGCCGAGAGTTCAATGACCTCGCCAACGCAGCGAGGGCGTTCAAGGGATGTTTCTCGGCCCGTCACAGCCAGCGAGAGGACTAACTATGATTTAAAAACAGATTTTTTTCTATTCCTAATCTCTACTCTGCATTCGCCGTGTTGTTGCAGGAGGCCCCGCAGCAAGTACTTCCTTCGCACGCACTCCGCCAGCCCCTTCGGCCGGGGCGAGGAGGGCGCCGTGGGGGGCAGGCGGCAAGGGGTCGCGCCCCTCCACTCCCCTGCCGCCCCCTGCTCTGCCTCCGCTTCGCACACTCTTCCACATTACGTATTTGCCTTTCCAGCAGTTCACGTGTACGTTATATATAGTACTTATATTGTGCGGAGTAGAGTACTACAAGGAACACACACAATTTTTTGAATTCGGAGCACTTTTAATAAAATTATCACATTCTATCTTGGCTTTTATTTCAAATGTGCGAATTAAGCATCCTACTTTTCTATGACTTCCCCCTTGAAAATTAAATGTATGAGATAAGTGTGCAAACACTCCTCATGTTCTAATTCGATTGTTCCTTTGGTTTGTCTGAGATGAGTCTATTAGAAGTGCGGTATTTTATGTTATAAATGAGGTCTCCCATCCCCTAGCTCCGAAGCACGTCCTGATATCGCTGTCACTGTGTCAATAAGCGAACCTGCCTCATACGTCTTATACAAACCCTTCGAATATAAACATATTGTGAGGTAAATATACGGCGCATGTGTTAGATTGAAATATAAACAATTCTTTTAATTAACATAACCAAATGTCATTAAGGAAGAACATTAAACAATCAGAACAAAATGTCCTTGGTTGTGGTAAATCGTAGGCAACTACTTAATGTTAAGATCACATCTGCGAACGCACCAATGAAATATTGATTTGCGTCATTGTGATGACAATTTTGTCAACCGTTGATTGTCCGGCTCCAGTCTCCTTGACCTTAGAATACTAGTGTTGGCGCATATTACTACTGGTAAAAAAAAACATTTACTCTCTTGAAAACTGAGCAATTTTTACAACCTGAGGCTGTAAGTTTGGCAAGTGTTAATTACAATACTGCTATGCAACCTTATTAAAGGTCTTCAGAAATACTAATTAAACATCGAAGCAACATTTTGCAGTATCGCATAATAACTTTATTAAGAGACTAGCTGCCACTTTCTAGAGGAGAGAGCGACTGGGGTCTGTGAATAATATTTCATTTCTCTTCCTTGCCTTATCCTCTCACACACTTAAACGTACTATTACTCACCTTCACACTTATATATTACACACTTACATGTACTATACTAGACTTATGTCGAAAGATCAGTCGGGACCTTATTGATTGTTTCATCTGTTACGGTCCCACTCTTAGGGTGATACCTGGCGAGGGAAACATTGCACAATCCAACGTGTAGGTCGGTGCCGGATATCTTGTTCCAGTGGAGAGGGAACACCTCCACCTCTCAACTATATCAAGCACTATATTCGGGAAACTAATGGCCAAAGTAGTTGTCGCGGTCAGAAACACAAAATCCCCCAGATTTCCTCAGCCGTACATTTCAAAACCGGAAAACAAAATCCTCACCACAATAGACTAAAGCGAAAACTACAGCGACAGTTATTCGACTCTCCCTGTCATGGACATGACGTGGCTTAGCACATTTAATTCACAAACAATTACACAAGCACTCAATATAAAATAAAAAGTTGTAAGGCCTAAAGACTCAACACTTGTTTCTCTATGTACAAGTATTCCGACGCTCTGAATCTGAAGCCAGAATTACGCCACCTTCAAACTTTTTAAATCGCCGGAAACCACCATGAAATAGTATTTTAGTTATTGGAGCTTGTTGTCAGACCCAAATACTTGCACGCCAAAATACATGGAGGAACATGTGTCAAGTCTGTGGGTCTGCCTAAATCCCCGAAAACAAAAAAATACAATTTCAATGATTTAAAACTAATGATGCTACATAAAGATACAGACTTTCTAGTATTCGTTTTCTACTACCTATAGTCTCGGTTAGCTGTTCGGACTTGCCAGATGCTCTTTCCAGCTGCCGTCTTATGCCGCCCAAATTACATCTTTTTTTAAAAAAAATCTTAATTTTGCTGTTTCCTAATATTAGATCGGAAATATTATTTTAAGAATATTGAAGAACAGTGAAACCACATCATAAATGTCAATTTCCTTTGATCAATATGAACAAATACAATAGTGTTTACATATTGCTGGAATATTACATAAGCGCGTGTGAGATCTTTCAAAAAATTATATACATGTCCGGGAGCATCATGTAAAGTCCCCCCCCCCCAAATCTTGAGGAATAAATAAATTGAAAATTAAAAAAACTTGTTTTTTCATCGCCCGGCAAAGAGACGTATTCTGCCGAAATTTCGCGTACGATTACATTCCTACTAAGTACCTTCGTAAGAGCGAGATAGTACGAGGAAACAAATTACAAAGGAAGAGTCGCGTTTCGGGCCATTGTCGCGGCGTGTTGCGCTGCAGCTGTTTCCGCAGCGATGGCGGCGCCGGGGGGCGCGCAGTTGGGGGCCCTGCCCGACCACGTGCTTGAAAAGGTGCGCGCATGTTCACCAACTCTTTAGAGATAGATCTCTCTCGGCAAATTGAGTGGGAGGAGCGTCAAGCCTATATTGCAAAGAGTATGCCAGACTTGACAAATTGCAAATTTATTAACAACATTTGGACCCGAATAAACATAATTTGTTTTCAATAAAATCAAGTCTGAGCGCAAAGCAGAAATGGAAAAGTATATGGTCCTCCAATCATTTATGTTCTGAAAAAAATTGAAAGCAGTTATAACCCGTCCTGTGGTTGACTCTCTTCTGCCCAGACATGATGTCACCTTTTGAAACAAACACCACTGTATGACTCATCAAAACTATCGAATGGCACATTCGGAAATTCATTCCCTTCTTTTATTCATTGTTTTGAACTTAATTAACTGTTGTCTTCAATTTACTATACTGGTGGCTCAGAATACATGTAACCAAATTCTAGGGCCTGAGGTGGAATCAAATATAATCACATTTTGTCAATGAACGTGTTGTGCCATGAAGTTCCGCATGTGGCATTTTAGACATGGCATCCCTGATAAGAGTAAACCTGCACTGTCATTTGGCACGATCACAACCTTTCAGGGTACTACGCGCAAACTCGCAACACGCATTGGTGATCTCAAATACAAAGTGGGTAATTTGTAGTCCTATATGGAGTAAATTATTCCCTCTAACACGTTGGGTTTCCGAATTCATGTTTTATTAGTCCTTTATATCGAAAAATTGGTTTATAGCAAAACGTCTGTCCGTCCATTCGTCCGTCCGTCCGTCTGTGAACAATGTTCCCCGATCTGACTGATACAACCTCTTGAAATTGAATCGTATATTTTGATTTCTGGAAGTCCTAAAGTCTTAAGTCCGTATTTAAATGAAGCTTCAAAGATAATATCAATTTTGTCCTCAAAAATGGCAACGATTTTTCTAATTTTTTCCTTGGAGTGAGAAAAGACGATTAAAACGACCTAAGTCTAATTTTCGTTAAATTATTTCAATTTTCGAAGCACGCAAAAGTTAACTTTTTTGGCGTCTTCCTGTATCAGCTATATTGTAGATTGAGATCTTTCTAGAAAACTAAATATATTCTTGAAAATTGTATTTTTAAGTAAGGTCATGCACAATGATTTTAAAATTTGATAGGTTTTTTTTTCGTGAAATAAAGACAATTTTCAAAATAATCTTTTCCCAGAAACGGTTCCAGTTTTTTTCGAATAACAGAACATACACGTTATTTCCATAGAATCTTTTAAGTTTAACACAACAATTACACACGTTAATGTGAATGTAGAATCATAACATATAATAACCGTTACAAATAAAGTGAGAAAGTATGCGCTATTGTCGCACCCCTAATTTGTCTTCATTATTCAGTTTCGACTAGAAAAAGTTCTCTTTGTGACGACTATGAGGTTTGAAGTATGCATGGTAACGTGATACATGTTCATACGCAGTCGTCACTACTCAACCACGTCTTTAGTCAAAACATAATAATTCAAAACTTAATTTGTATCAAATCTTGTTTTATACACCCATTTTATATATATAATACACGATATTATTGACAATGATTTGAAAATGATTAACGTATGTCAGTACTCGAAGCTAGCTCTAGCTTCAGCTAGACTCTAGGGTCAGCATGCTCGCTTTCCACTTCGCGGCCCCGGTTTCGATTCCCGGCCGAGTCAAGACTATAGGTGCGTTTTCCTTGCAATGTACCAGTATATGTTGCTGTGTGGTGATGAGAAGTCCGGAATACGGTGTGGGGATGTCTACGTGCTAACCACACTTTAACCACCCCTTAACCCATGGATAACCACACATTAACCATTTATCCTATGGCTAACCACCCCTTAACCCATGGCAGCGAGGTAGGGTCATATATATATATGGACATGTCAGCCCTCCCATATATTTGTACGACGAAATATAAAACGGAAAATTCTCATTGAGCGCTCGTTTAAATCTATAAAAATCATTCTGCACTGTCTGTCTTTGGCCAGGCCAAACCTGCATTAGGCCATCACAATGAGACTTTGTGCCGTCACAGTTAGGCTGGTAGACTGGCATAAACCTTCCGAAAATTCCCATTTAACCACATATCAAATTAATTTACCCAGAGAACAACATAAGTGATTAATAAATATGTCTGAGAACGTTCTTGGGTTCTTCCACGGTGACGAACATTGGAATAAAAATAAATAGTTGAAAGCATTGAGAGCTCATGCAACCTAAATTTGAAAATACCCAACAATACAGCCCTTGTTGGGGAGGTGTCGGGAAATGGACAACTGTTAACAGCTGAGCTTAGAAATAACAACAACAGCCTTAAGTAAGGTCTCCACTACATAACATTAAAATGGAATGAGATGTGCTTAATATTTTAATTTAGTGAACCTTGTATTCTTTTTATATTTCTCTAGTGACCTATATAGTATATTTCCTACTTTTCCCCAATATACCTCTACTCATTTCACAAAATGTCCCATACGTTTCGGAACGTCATTGTAGCCAAGAGGTCCATTGTATCTCCCTTTGACTATTTCATTTTAATTAAATCTAGAACACCAAAAATCCCAATTAAAAGTACAGCTTTCGCCACACAAACTGAGGATGATGCCCGAATGTTTATACCTGAAAAAAGGCTAACATTTTCAAAATGTTACGTTCAAAATATTAATGGCTAACACGTCAAAAAATAGAAATTCGTCAAATATATAGTAATTTTGGAACTGCAGGCAATCTGGGAAGTTTTCCTTATTAGCCGAATGCAGGACTACGCTGCCATTCGTGTTGCTAACTCTCAGCAACGATCAGTAGAAATAGAGGCGGCTACAGAAACAAAGGTTTGATCACGGGTTACAGTTAACGTCATTAGGCGCATAACAGTGGCGGTTGACGTTTGTAAACCGAGGCCACAGCCAATGTTTGTAAGCAACCGAGTTAATTGTGTTATCGGCCGTATGTCGTTCAATGTCTCGTAGAACAATCTTATAAGATATAAATAAGCAATGCCATTACTTGAAACTAGTTGAATGTGCCGTCGCCAATGCTGTAAACTGTTTTAAACGTTTCGTAATGTGTCGTGGAGTGATATTGCATCTTAGTAAAGAGGTTTAATCAACGCCACCTACATAGATCTATTTAGGTAACATTGGTTTAATTCTCCGTGTACCCACTAAGATCACAGCGCTAAAACACGTAAAACACGTTTTGGAAACTTCTTAGAATCTTCTGGCCGGATCTGCCAACAGATCATCACTTCCCCACCAGCAGATCCAGTCGCGTCAAATGATCTCTAATATGTCTCGATTGGTGCACAGGAAGTGGCCTACTCGTGAGTGATGGATCCGCACGTACGTAGAATCGAAATTCCTCAAATACTATTTAGGGACGAGTGCATTCATGCACCATCTCACCTTACAACTCATTTCTTTCGACTGTTCTTAACGGATGGCGGACTGTTAAATCCTTAACGGACGCCCACCATTAAACAATGGCTTTTCATTCCCGTATTCGGTTGCGTTAAGTGGATATTTCGAGATGTGTAAAGTAATGTAGAGGCGGCATTGCGCTCGTAGCAAGTTCATATGTAAATTAAAAATTAAAATATTTTGTCGTAAGCCTGTTGAGATTTATAAGTCATAAAATAACTTAAATAATTTAAGCAAATCTGCAATTTTGGAGGGCACTACGTACATTTAAACAAGGCGCGTCGGCACTTTCCCCTTTCAGTTTGATGAGGTTGGCAGTGCCGAAACTCAGCCATGTTGGATTTTTAGGGTATTTCCTTACGTGGAAACACTTTTAGGAGGGTGGTGGCGACGGTCGATTGAAGGTTGCTCTACTGAAAATGAACAATATGCAATTAGCCGATGTTAAGGTAAAAAAATTTCTAGGTCTCTCATTTCAGTGATACCTCAAATGGAAAGTACATATAACAAAATTAAACACTAAATTAAGTTCATTTTGTTATATATTCAAAATTCTTTCAAATTCTGTCAGCCTTCATGCAGCCCGTTGCGTGTATTTTGCAAATATGCATTCCCACCTGAGATATGACATAATATTTTGAGGAGGCTCATCATGTAGTACCCAGACCTTTAGATTGTAAAAGAAAATTATTGGAATAATGAAAAAATGCCATATGCGTGGTTCCTGCAAGCCTCTCTTCATTGCGCTGGGCATTGGGCTCTGCTTTGCCTATTTATTTACGAATCTTAAATATTTTTCAAAACTGACTCATATTTTCATGTATTACTAATATTTATAATTACACGTCGTAGAAATCACGTTCATCAATTGTCACTATCAACAGCACACTAACAGAAATCCACATTCAATACACGTACGTAACTTTACAACGCATTGCCAGATGACATTAAACAATTGAAGTCGTTTCACAAGTTAAAAGTAAAATCTTTTCTGCTGCTGTTTCTATACTATTAGAGACTATACTGATAATCAAAAACAAAAAACCATGTTATTTTAGAAAAACACCGATATACAATGAATTAGTTTACGTTTGTATTGCATATTTTTTAACAAAGACTTATATGCTTGTAACAAATAATGTACATCAGCTTCCGGGTCAATGACCCTTATCTCGATCAGGTTTTTATCCAGCTTCCCTGATCCATTGAGCAAATGCTGAGATGGGTCCTTGTTTTGCTTCTGGACCTAGCTTCACTATGCGCACGTTTTGTTGAACTCTCCTTTTTCTTGTAGTGGTAACAGTAGAGGTAAGGGCGAGTTACTATTTTGTTAGCAAAGCAGAAATATCATATCTGCAGTTCTTTATACCGTTGCAAATAAGTATTATATAACTCGGGTACGAAAATTTTTTCTTTAAATATTGCTAATTTTTAAATTTTATTTTTATTTATTTATTTATTTATTTTTAACTTTTACTCATCTTTGAACTATTTATAGTTAAAATGATGGAAAGGGATTCTGAATCTCAAGAAAACGTGCGCAAATGATCTTCTTCCCCATACGTCACATCCAGTTTTGACTGTTTTTTGACTAAGCAAATGTAAATGCAAATCAGGTGCTGGCGCAGCTGCCGCTGGAGCAAGTGTCGCAGCTGCGTGCGGTGTCTCGCGCCTTCCGCGAGGCGTGCGGCCGGTGAGCGCATTAGCGTGGACTTCCTGGCTTGGCTGACCGGGAACTCGCGTCCTGGCACAAATACCGCTATCTCGTGATAAATAGCGACCTTTTTAACAGATTCAATAAAAACAATGGGTTTAGAAGTTAATATTTACAGCGGTTCGACCTATAATTGTGGCCAACATCAGGGTTAACATGAACCTACAATTGAAATTATTCTAGATTAATAATTTGTATAATTATAAGACTTGATATATATCTATAGTTACTTAATCTGCCTCCAGCAAATTCACACTAAATACGTAATACACTTACGTTACTTAAAAGGTTACAGGACGTACATTTTGATTGTTCCCGATAGCCACATAAAAATCTTTCAGCATTATGTATCAGGTAGAATATCCCCCGCAGTCCTCGAGTGAATGTGTATCTCGATTCTTACCCCCATTACTGAACGTACTGACTCTTCACCTCGTTACACTCCAGCCACCTCGAAAACATTCTCCCCCACTCTACTGATCGGTTGCAGTGGAAGCAACGGGATTTGTAGTATTTTCACAGACGTCCTTTTCTGTTTGTTCATTGCGAATACTTTGATACTTCAAATAACGTTTGCCATTTTTGGCGATATGTAGAAATCATCACAATCGTAACATCACTTTAACTATGGTATTATGATTGGTACATCATAATCGTCTCTCCGACTGGAAATGTTCGATATGAATTGACTCTGGAGTGTTGAGAAAACGAAGACGAAAGAGGAGGGAATGAGAGTCGGGGAATAGGACCACCTGCTGAAAAACTGCCGCGAAGCTGCTCTCCCAACCAAATTTTCCTCGGAGATCGACCAGGAATTGAAGCCTGTCCTGACCGCTACTTTCCTATTTGTTCATCGGTTCTTCAAATACATTTACATGAAGAGAACATAGAAGATGTGAACGGTCATAAATGTACATAATGAAAACAAATAATAACTTAAAACGGTTCTCCTGATGACATCCTTGGGACGTTATTCTGTGGGTTTATTTGCAGGATCAAAGTGTACGCAAGGAACCCCCTCAAGGATAAAAAGAAACAAACATTTTCTAACCTTTAGGAAAGGCCCTCGGACTCTCGGACTGCACGTCTTGCCGTAGGGCCTTAGAAGTGAAGGACATGCCCAATACCCAAAATAACTAGACGAACGGGATTTTTCAGGGTTTATTCCCCAGCGCACTGGTTTCACAATGCCTACGGAGGCTCCCTTGCCTCCTCGGTTCTCCGTTACGCTTTCCTTCCCATGGCACGTTCTCCCGTTTTAAGGCGCTCGAGATTCTCATTTCGTTCACGCTTTAGCTACTTTTTGAGTTCCCATCACAAAAAGTAATGCGGAAGAAAGAAAAAGACATGCTGACTTACACGCCGAACTGTTTGCAATATTCCGATGCTTTGGTACAAATACTAATGTACATCATTAACTATCGCTCGCTGCCTCGAAAATTCTCGCCGTCTCGACATATATCCTGTTATACGCCCGGATGTAGGTCTATTCATTCATGGCGATCCCAGTAGAATCAAAAAGAAGAGGGGTAATATGATAATGTAAAAACACTAAAAGGAGGTTAGTTAAACTAATAAGAAAGGTCTTTGTACGCCTATGTCTCTTTTCGACAGGTTTCCATATTAAAAGGCGTCATTGGAACACTTTCGAGAAAATAACAGTTAAGATAATGAGTACTTCGTTAAAAAATGTCCATTCGTCACTCAGGAGATTCACTTAAGATGCGATATCAATTTAGAATGAGGATTTCGATTCAACTATTTAGTCTTGTTTATTGCTTCTCAAAGCAATTTAAATTTTTCAGTTTTTAATTTTACTTTAAGATACTCAGGAAAGAAAGCAACTTTACTCTTTTTTAGAATTTAGCCCAACAATTTGTCTACTATACTGACATTTTAAAATAAATGCCTCAGTTATATAATTGTCTCCATTGTCATCTAAAAATTAATCAACTTCTTAATATGCATACAAAATGTAAATTCATTTCATTTTCAAGTTCTTAATATTTGTTTTTAATTTGTTATATTTCAAGAAAAACACTCTGGTTCAGTGTATGAATATCAGTCTTACATTTGATATTACAGTTCATATTTAAAAGTACCAGTGTGCTTCAGTAGACATCTACTAATGAAATCTTCAATACGATTTCTAAATTAGCAACACACAACTAGTACTAGGCTGACAAAAAATTGTGTAAAATTTTACACTGTAAATGATCGTACACTGTCGTATGTTTTCTTTTCTACAATTATCGATATAAATAGATCTATAGAGATCTATGAATTATATAATTAAGAAATTAATTTTACTATAATATACTATAGTAAAATTAACTTTTTTGTAATTTCACAGATTGATAATTCAGAAACTGGCAGACATTACACATTGTATAGTGGGTTACGTTGAAAAACGGCACAAATCAAAATCATAACATTATTTTTTTTAATTAAGAGAAGTTAGAAATTTGTATATTTTTACCTGTAAAAATTTCATAAAGGCAGTTCCCAAAACAGCCAATGAACGTTGTAAAACATTTTCTTTGGTGGCAAAATAACGGCCCCGCTAAGGTTAAAAATGTTCTCCAGGAAAATGACTCTTTAGGGTGAGTCACTTTCCTTGCACATTGATTCATAGTCAATTCTTCGTATTTTTACTTACCGCGGGAACATATGCATGTACAACTAAATTTCATTATTCATTAAAATACTATTTCTGTCCTCTAGTTTTCCGTGTTCAGGGAAGCCCGCTTATCGAGTTGTGACAACTTCGAGCGATAGTACTATAATTATTGCAAATATTCAAGATAAAACAATATTTTCATTTTTGAAGGAACAGGCAGGCAGTGTTCATTACTGTTTGGTGCTCGTAAGTCGCATTTCGCGAACCACGAATCAACTCGTTCGAAAAATTATTATTTTTCTCTACGAACAAACATTACGTATTCTTCGCTGTTTGGGGATCGGAAAGAGCGCTTCACGGTTTGTGTCGATTCGTGTGCGAAAAACTCATTGTGTACATTCTCAGTGTTAATCTCCATTTTGTACTTCGAATTCGTGTGTCGGGCCTGTGCGCGAAAAAATAATTTATTTTTGGAAAGAACAAACACTCTTTTTCGCCGTTCTGTGATCGAAAGTGCGCCTCGCGAGCAAGTTCTTTTCGCTCGCATCCGAAAGAAGAGCCACGGAGTGTCCTTGGGCGTCGAGTGATGGGAGTCGCGTTTGAGGCGAAGGGCGCGCAGGGCGACGGTGGTGAGCGGCAGGGCCTCCCGTGGCAGGGTGCTGCGCGCGGCGGTGCGTCAGCTGCGCCTGCAGATCGACGCGGAGCTGCGCGCGCAGACGGCCCGCCTGGAGGCTGCGCCTGCGGACGAGGGCTGCGCGCGCTCCTTCAGTGTGATCGAGGTACGTCGGCGCTGCGCAGCGATGCTGTGTCTTTGGTCCACGCGCGGAGAAGTAGTCATTAGGGCTGCTCCCATCTTAGTCGAGAGAAGACCGGCTTAGGTCGCACATGGCATCAACTGATGACACTGAAGTGCCTCTGACCTAGGGTTTCAGTAACTCATTTTCGACACTAGCTAGGACGAATTCAGCCGCTGACTCGAGGAGAATTCTAGCGTCCGGCTGCTCTGATCGGTAGTTTTCCTTATTTTCTTATTTTCTTATTCAACACCAGGCGAATGTCGGAAAAGTACCTTGAAACCAGGCACGAACCGCGCGTGATCTTTCCTTCTCTTTCTTCTTCAATCATCACCCCTCCTTCACACACACTTACATGCATTACACTACCTCACTTGAACTTAGGACGCTTCCCGGACAGGGCGGTGAGCCGCTGCTGGGAGATACCTGGTCGGTGAAAACCCAGCTAGCAGACGTGTAGATCTGTTCCGCATCTCACCATCTACCCGGGGCAGATCCTCGACACCTTCGGCGATAATAAAATGTACTACACTTACGAGACTAATGACCTTAACCGTCGTCGCGTCCAGAATCACTAATCAATCAATCGAGGTCATTAAGGAGGGTACTCTCAAGAAAGGTAAGTTCAAACGGCCTAAAGATACAAAAAGAAGGGCCACTAAAGATAGAAACTACAAATGGCGAAGTACTTGGATGTTTGTGTGTGTTTCAAACCCTCCCAGCCATGTATTCTCTTTCCGTGAGACATTTGTTAGAGTATAGCTCCGTCATTCGCCTGGTATTTATCGGTAAAACCAATTAAAATAACCAATGAAACCAGCCGGCGGCTAGAACTCTCCAGACAGCGGTTCAGTTCGGCCCTGCTCTGCAGTCAGTGCCGCAAATCCTTCGTCGTCGTGGTTAGAACCCTAGGATTTCCCGGGTAGCGACTCTGCTTATACAATGGCAATACTGGCGAAGCCATCACAGCCATTGGCTCCAGTTTGATTTAGCGCCTTAGGAAGAAACAAAGAAGACAAACGCGCGCCATCAGATTTACTTCACCTCAGCTATAATTGAAAGGACGCCACAGCGCAAACGGGAGGTTCTACAAACACGTGTGCGTGATATCGGCTTGATTACCTCATTGAAAACGCACTGCGGATTGGAGGCGTTGAGTTATCAATGTTTCCAGTTTAACAAGCACTCGAGTTTACTCGTCATCCTCCCTCCAGTATTTATGACGCAACTCACAAACACTCGGAAATTTTCATAGCTAGAGGCGGTATCGTGGACGACTTGCCCCGGTGGGAAATACATTACAATGAAGCGGAAACTTTGGTAATTTTTTGTTTAATCCCCATGTTTCATTAATTTTGCCTAACCACTGCACTTCCATTCACACCCAACACAGTAATCGATGTTCACTTTCTTCTTGTTTAACGAGGAGGCCATGTAGGAGAAGCTCCTTAATGTTTATGATGTGAATGTAGGATATAGGTTAGGTTAGGTTAGGTAAGGTTTTGTGCTGATTATTTCTCGTTCTCTTAGAACATTTCAGTTCCCTTGTTGATTTGATCGTTACCACATTTTTGGTAAGCGCACGAAAAGGCATCTAGAGAACATTTTAGGAATGCTCCAAGGAGTGCGTACCACTTTACCTAGAAGTCGGTTACTCCTCTTGGTAATCTGTTCCCCCTCGGATCGTTTGGAGGAAGCTCGTTAACCCATTTCTGCATATAGTCCTCATTTAATGAATAAGAATTATTGTTGTAGTTTATAATGTGATACATGGAGTTATGAAATAGCTACCATGGATCAAACACATTATGAAAATACACTAGTATTTTGTGGGATTCAAACCCATGCCTTTCAGCCCATGCCAGCGTCCGCTTGCTTACAGCAGCCGACGAAAAGCCATAGCTTCCGATAGCAGAAAAGCGGGAGGTTTTCTAAGGTATATTGCACACTTACCGAAGGGTCTCTTGAAAAAGGGGTTTAAAGGAAATTTTTACTTCGGGAAGAATTGTCTTTCAATACAAAGCTATTTAAAAAAAGTAAATTAATTTACAGCTTAATTTCTGGCAATCACTTAACTAACGCTCATGGACAAATAGGAACACAATTTTACAATTCTACACATTTTGTACGTATAATATGATAAAATATTTTTCATACCGTTACTATGGCAATCAATGATGAACATGAACATACGAGAATTTTCTAAAACAGACAAAATTTCAAAAAATCTGAGACAACATGTTCATTCTTGCCAGAAGAGAGTAGCCTGAGAGTGTTTTCAACACCCATTCTGTTCTAAATCAAAAGACGCCATGCGAGCAGTAAAGCATGATCTGGGCTGTCCGGGTGTCGTCGCGGCGAAGGCTGAGGTGGCGACGTTTCGACCAATATACCGTGATATTAGCGAAAGTACAACAGTCCGTGAACAGACTCGTCTGGGAAGGGGGATTAGCGCAGGTAGTAGATAGACGAAACGCTTGAATTGTTGACGAAACATGAATATGAATCTTGTTTAGATACGGTAATATTGCCTCTCCACTGAGTTAATTATGTCTATTGAAAATGGCATCTGGATCCCGGGACTTTCCATTTTTTCATGAGATTTAATTCGCTTTCGCAATGCATTTACGTCTTATTTTAAACTGATTGTACAGCCTCCTCGATATTGAGTATGGTGAATTTTTGTTTTAAAACGGAACTGAAGTAGCATTAAATGCTTTGCTTTTTCCCGATTCATCTATTAGTAAACCTGTGTAGCTCTAACGATAGGAATTTCTTTATTATTTCCTCTTCGTTCTGGCGAACTATTTGTAAGCAACCTGATCCAATGATTTTCCTCACTGTCGAGAATGTGGTTTTAAAAATGACTCACTGGCAATTTTCTTCCCGCTCTAATTCTTTTGACAGTTACGAAAAAGTATCCTATATTTCACTGCGAGTCTATTATGAAGCTTATTCTGCATTTTCTCTTCATACGTGGAATTTTCCATAAAATATTCTGGATTCAGAATTTTTTTTAAAATATTTATGCGGCACAAAATTTGCCATGCATTATAAATAGCTCTTAAACGCGTCGTCAAGTTTCCTCCATACCCCCTCTATTCCATAAACGGATCGTACTGTCTCTCAGGTTAGTGTGAAGCCCTTTTGTCTTTCCTTCCTGAACTGCCAGTTTTTGTACCGTTGAATTCTTTTGATGTGGAAAAATTTATGTCTAAGTCAACAAACACCGCTTTGTGGTGCTAATGCCATCAATACATCGCAAACAAGAAAAGCCTCTTGCGCCTAATTAGGTAACATCTAGAAGCGCCTCCTGTCTCGTTCGGTCGAT
>BOPP01000015.1:12787858-12822355 GCA_017312745.1 Gryllus bimaculatus | reverse complement strand
CTTCGCCGCGACGACTCCCGGACAGCCCAGATTATGCTTTACTGCTCGCATCAGCCCTGATCATGACTATGGCCGCGGGAGCCTACGACTTCAGTAAAGCATGTATTCAAGTAATTTCAGATTGACTGATAAGTAATTCCTGACGCGTCAACAGCGTAGGTCATTAGTTCCATAGGTGAACAGATGAATTGCAAATTGCATGACGCACCTTGTAACTTTTCCTCAGTTGCAAGTAATATTAAGGAAAAGTACGCATTTTGACTTGGTCCAAAAATTCGATGTCGAGATTGCAATAGTGAAATCCTTTTTCAGGGTTCCTGAGGCGAAAAGAGAGCCGATTATAAGATTTTGAACTGTACTATGACATACATGTAAGGAAAAGGTCTGTTAGTGATTCAATGACCTAAGAAATCTCTAGAAAGAGAGCAAAGAAGGAAAGAAAGTTACCGTAAGCCAAATACCTCGTTTTCTTCAAAATGACAGATTATCATTAATCGAAGTAAATATAAGCTACATTGAAAAGCTGACATAGATATTATAATCTCTCTTGCCCTGCAGATAATATATACGGAATACAGCGTCTAGTTTCGTGAATTCTAGTTCTTGGTAGTCTTTTAATTTCTGAAAGTTAAAAATAAACCAACTTATTGATAACAAGTACAGAGTGTAACATGGAAGTGAAATTAACATTCGACATTATAATTTTTTTTTAACATTTTGAAGTATTACCGATACAATTTCATTACGGTCATTTGTCGATCTGATTAGCTGTTTAATCGTGATAGTAAAACGCAGGGAGTATATTTTTACTAGTGGTCTTTCACCTTTCAAGTTGTGCAAGTCTGACAGTAGTCAAATATGACAAATTTTCTCTTCAAATTCCTGATATTGTCTTAGATACTCTGGAACTCGGGAAAATCTAAAAACAATTTAAAACTTTTGATTTTGACTAAAAAATGAAAATGTATTGTTCCGCCTACTGTGCGTACCAATTGATTACGTACTATGTGAGTGAGTACATACGACACAGCAGACGTCAAGGAGCTGCAAAGCAAAAGGCATCCTGCCATTAAATATTTGTTAGTCACGTGTTTCATTACGAAACCGCAACTTTTATAAAGAACTGCTGGGCTGTATATATACTGTGATATGTTATTGCAGTAGTCATGAAGCTTGATTTTATTAAATGTCTTTAATTTATTGCAGTGCTGAGAATTTTATTTGTCGTTATTGAGAGGAGTGATACTACTGTTTCGAAAACCATTTTGTATGGTATTCTTCAGAATTTTTGCTGCTGCACGCCACCATTTATTACTAATAACTAAAAATATTATATAATAAATGAATATATATTATGTATTAATATATTAAATATAATAACTAAAATAATAACAACAAATTTTGTTATTATTAATTGGTGAGAAACGATTTGCACCATTTAAAATATTAAAAACAATATATTGTTGTAGTGGGTGGCGGAACTCGGATCGTTTGTACTTGTACATATTTTTTGCTATTCTGCAAAACCTGGATTGAACGCCTAGTACAGCTGTGGATTTCTATCCGGTTGTATGCCACTCAGGGCGATTCTAGGGGATTACTCAGCCTCTTTCTCAATGAGTGCTCATCCAGTGTGCCACAGAAGTCTCTCTGCTTGGGCACCTTGCTGGTGAGAGGGCTAGCAACAGAAATCATCTAGATAGCACAAGCTGCGTCTTGTAAAAAGTAAAAAAGGTTGTTCTCTTCACTTGTTTCCCAGTGATCTGGTTGCACAAACATAAAGGCATACATTTTTAATATGAGGCCCTGTATTTACTGGATTGATTGACGGTAAATATTGAGTAAGTATGTGGATGAAACGTCTTCTCCCCACTTTCACGTTAGAAATTCTAAGACATCGTACGATACAGAGCAACAACATGTATAACACAAGTGGGCTATGGGTGAGTGGATTACGCGGCGGCTTGGCGCAGATGCTGCGCTCGGAGCTGGCGCAGCTGGCGGCGCTGTGCCGCTGGCCGCTGCTGGGCGCGCGCGCAGTCTTCCCCGCCGGCCACCTGCTCGACCGCCTTCTCGCTCTGCTCGCGCAGGTCTCTCCACTCTCTGCCACTCTCGCATTATTAGTAACTGTTACCACGCAATGCAAGACTCACAGGTACTGCTGCTACAACTGCACCTACCCTTTCGTATTATTGATAACGGTTACCCAATTCACCACTCACTCCCAACCACTGCTGCCACAACAACACAAACTCTCTCTCGCATTATTGCTAACGTTTAAGGAATATTTTCATGTAGCAAATTATATCGTATTGACAATACAGCTCTCGCATGAAAAAATCGTAAACAAACAAAATGCAAATGATTAAAAATATAATATTTAATTTTGAAAAATTCAAGGTCATTTGAAAATTACTTTCTGGCAATGAATTCACTGCAGTGTAGTCTAATCTCACAAAAAGTTAAAATTCTTACCGATGTTGGAATTTGATTTCAAGTACCCCTGAGAATGACAAGTCCTTCGCAATTGACCTTCTTGTCCAATTCACCTTCCAGCTACACGAGAATCGATTGGACCACGTAAACCGCCAGTCGATGGGCTGTTTATTTGTCCTCCCCTCTATGTCTCTCCTAGCCACTCTCACCACAGTCACCAAACTCCTGCCATTCCCTTCCCCTTGCATCTCCGGCTCGCCCATGGGGTATACATCACTCCTTTCATTTCCCGCCTTGCTGGTCTTGAAGTTCTGGCGACTGATTCGTAATCATTCTTTCTACTTAATAACTGAGAACATACAAGACTCGCATTTTCTTTCTTATTGCACACAGGGGCCCATTTGTTTCCTATAAAACCCGACATTTTCTTTGTTATTGTAGTTAATACTCAATAAATTCGCTTCAAAACTCGACAATTTCTTGGTTACTGCATTCAATTGTCCATTTCATTTCTACAAAACCATTTTCTTATTATAGTTAATACTCCGTAAGTTCGCTTCAATACTCGTCAATTTCTTGGTTACTGCATTCAGTTGTCCATTTCATTTCTACAAAACCATTTTCTTATTATAGTTAATACTCCGTAAGTACGCTTCAATACTCGTCAATTTCTTGGTTACTGCATTCAGTGCTCAATTTCTTTTCTACAAAACCCAACATTTTCTGTTATTATAGTTAATAGTCAATAAGTTCGCTACAAAACTCGTCAATTTCTTGGTTACTGCAATCAGTGGCCCATCTGTTTCCTAGAAAAATCGACATTTTTTGGTTCGCATTGCCAATGGCTCGAAAGCGCACTTGTGGGTGGTGCGGGGGGCAGGCGCGCGCGCGGACGGTCGCGGGGTGGGGCGCGGCGGGCGACCCGGCGGCGCCGCTGCTGCTGCCGGCCATGCGCTTCCTGCGCGCCTTCCTGGCGTCGGAGGGCGCGGCGGCGCTGTCGGCCGGCATGGGGCTGCGGCCGCCGCTCGGCACGCGCCTGCTCGACCTGCTCGACACCCTGCTCGACGCGCGCTGCGCACAGGTGCTGCCCCCCCCACACACACACACACACACACGAGCGCGCGCACTCCCTGCTCGACATGTGCTGCACCGGTGGAGGTGGAGCAGGGCATGCATTCATGTCATTGCAATGCCCATGACCGGCATGTTGGAGTCTCGGCCACCGTTGTGGTGGCGGGATATTCGAGTCTAGCTTCACAGGTAGCTCGAATTCAGCCGCAGTCTGAAGGAGAATTCTAGCGACCGGCTGCTCTGATCGGTAGTTTTTCGTGGTTTCTCCTATCAACATCAGGCGAATCTCTGATCAGGCAAATGTATCGTAACAAACAGGCCACGGACCGTGCGCGATCTTTCCTTGCCATTTCTTGTCCTATCCTTACCCATTACATACAAATACATACTCTTACACTTACATGCACTTTACTACCACACAGGTTCATAGAACCGTTGGGTGCTTACAGCTTGCCCCGTTTGAGGCAGTGGCCCGCTAGTGTGGTACACCTGTTGGTGAAAACCCCGCAAGCCGACGGGTAGAACGGCGCCGGATCCCGCCATCCATCGAAAATCACATCCCACCGCCCGCGATCTAAACATTTACAAGAATAATGACCTTAGCAGTCGACGCGCCCGTAATCACTAACCATTCGACACGCGCTGCGCCCACGGGCCGCCTACTCACGCTTCTCGCTGGTCAGATACGTGAACACACGGGTCACCACATCGCTGTACGCGCGTGCACGATGGAGCGCACTTTCCCATACGCGCTCCCGCTACCTACATGCTCACACACACGACACTTCTGGTGAGTCAGTTCGATCTCATCGTGCAAATCGCATTTGCAGTCACCCAGTACGCACACTCACTCACATGCCACTCGGCGTGCGCATGCTTGACATTGGTCCGACGCAGTAATCGGCGCCGCTGCGCACAGTATCCCCTCTCGTGACGCGATATTTAAAAATATGGGATGTTTGCATCCGACATCCGAAAACCATTTGGTTGTGTATCGAAATACCGTGTTTTTGATATAATTTGCCATCACTGTGCCTAGCAGGCGTCGTGACGAATGCGTGTGTGGGTGTGGTGTGGGCGCAGGACGTGCGTGGGACCGCTGCGCGTGGGCGGCTGGTGCTGCGCGCGCAGTACGTGTTGCCCGGACCCCCTCTTCCTGTGGCCTGCCGCCGAACCAGTCGCCGCGCTCAGTCGCAGGGTTTCGTCTCCGTCGCCGTGAGCCCATATCTCTTTATTGCATTTGTTTCATCTCACTTCAAGCGTTTACAAAATAGTCGCGATTTTTCCTTCTGCAATCTACAATCGCAATTTTCTTATTACACATCTAAACTGTATTGACACCACTCCAGAGGCTGGTTAGATGTTGAATACTCGCAACAGAAAAAGAAGTAGGGAAGGATATTCAAGGAAGTGAGCAAGTTCGCCTTGCTTCACTCTACCAAAGGGGTCGCAAGCAGCAACGACCCTAGGAATAGAACTGTTGACAAGACATCGCATTCTTCAGGCAACTCTGCATTAACCCTTAGCTTGTTTAACTCTTGTTCCAGCCATAGAAGCTGCGGACTTTTTTGTGGAAGCTACAATTCTTGCCTGTTGATCGACCCGGAACATAGCGCGTGAAATAACAGGGAATGATAGCTATGAGCAAATGAGCCATCATTCCCTTCCCCACAACGTTCTATACAAAAAACCTCCTGTTAGACCTACTCGTCGTGGTATGGCTTCATCCTCACCCAAACCCCAGGAGCGAGAGCAGACTTTGCCCGCAGACATTCGAGAGTGCGTCAGGGACAATGGTGGCGAGACGAAGCGAAAATCCAGGAAAGGAAAAGGGGGTTTGATGGCACGAGACAGATGCGAGCCGAGAGGAAGTGATGGGACCTGGATTGGTGGGCGCGTCGATGGGAGGCCGGATGAGTGGCACAGGAATGTGGTGGGGCGGATATCAAAGTGGGACAGACTAGGACGGGATGGAAAGAGACGGAGAGAAGCATGAGACGGCGAGTGGGGGTAGGTGGGGCGGAGCCCGGCCGAAACAAGACAACGCCCGAGCGGGACAGGACAGGGAGTGATGGGGCTGGGCGCAGAACGGTTCGAAGCGAGATCGGAGCGGGTCGGAGGGGTCGGAGCGGGTCGGAGCGGGTCGGACAGTGAGCGGTCGGAGGCGGAGCGATCAGAGTGGGGCTGAGTTAAGCGCGGGCTGGCGGAGAGAGACGCAGAGCCGCCTGCAGGCGTGGGTGGCTCTGCTGGTTGCGCTACAAACAACCGCCTGCGCCTGCGCGAGGAGCAGTGCTTGCGCGAGCTGCACGCGTCGTTCGGGGCGCCCAGCACCGGACGTCGCCCCCGCTGCGCCCGCTACCCGCCCCCGCGCCGCTTCCCGCACCCGCCTCGGCGCTCCGTCCACGACGGAAGCGCTGCCCTCGCGGACGGCACTTGCCCAGCGTAGCACAGAGATTACTATAAGAAGCGACGCTTGTGAGCTTTTGCTTTACCTACTCTAGGAAAATCTGAGGTGTATATAGCTTCAACCCAATTCATCTAATATGTTCGTTTCAGGTAGCTCTTGTTCAAAGGATTCATCACTGTCTCTTTCCAATTGCCATCGCTCTGCAACCGTTTGTTTATGTGTTTCCTGATCCTTTCAAAATTACCCCTCTTAGAGTACCTCTTCTATTACCCTCGCGGGCCACTGGCGCTCCTGTTCGGTGGCTCTAATTAGAGTATTGATGGCCATCAATACGCATAACATGGTGGGGTATTCCGGCGCCCCAATGTTTACTCACTGTATGCAGAATCAGTTTGCGTCACAAACCACTTGACCACAACACGTGCACTTCGTTTGAAAAGCCAGACCAGATGCTCGCTGTCATATTGCATGGAGAGAGAGAGTAGTGATCAGAAACGTTTTAAAAGGGGCATTAAGTGAGAATTTTCAACGATGACCAACCAAAAACCACAGGATAAATGAGTGCAAGATGCAGTATTTAAAAGAAAAGCTTCTTATATCTGTTTCTATAACTTGTAATAATGTGATAATTTTGGAACCTGGCTGCACTTAAAATTCCCCCTAAATTTTGACGCAAACTAGAGCCTGAAGCACATTGGCTAAAGTCAGATACAATGCGCAGTAGCTTACCCATGTCTTTCTATCATGATAATGGCATACGGAGGTGCCCAAACTATTGCTTGAACCCGTAATATGAATGCTTTTCAAACCGATTCAATGAATCATACGATTTGTTCCCCAATTGTGGCAGTACCTGATCGAGGAGGCTCTTTCAAAATCTTGAGAAAATGAATATTCGTAAATAATGTTATTAACATTTCATAAGTCACAGAATTTTCAGAACACCCTCGAAAGAAAGGATCGTAATATGTCTTTAAGAATCGTTTAATCCATCAATATATCCTTTTTTGTCAAACTCCCCCATTAATCCGAAGATCTCGATCCACATGAATGTATAAATACAAATGCATGTAAGATCCATAATTAATCATGAAATATTTATAAAGTTTGTTGCTATTTTTACATAATTGCAGTTATTTGAGGTTTATAAGTTTTCAATGTACTAACACCCTCAAGTACAAAAGAAATGCTTCATTATGACGACTCACAAAAAATTAACACACTAGTGCTGTAAATTCGTGTACGGGAGAAGGGCGAACTACAAAACTAATCGTTGCGCCCGGAGATTGCAACGATTGAAAAGGCGAGAAAGAACGGTTGGTTCATCCAATCACTCGTCATCACTACTCTAAAGTCCCTAGATGTAGGCAGGAGCGCAACCTGAACGTCCGCCGCCATTTAATATCCTTTCATCCGAGAGCTTCGCCAAGCAGCATTTAGGAGGTGAGGATATATTATAACAATCGAAGGCATTATGAAGAGTTTAAAGTATATTATCACTGGTTTTTTGGTAGATTGGTGGCCCACTGCACTGCACAATTCAATTAGGTATAAAATGGTGGAATCAGCGGCGCGAAGAAATGCGATTACTCCTGTATCTAGGAACTCTAGCTGGCTCTAGCACCAGCGCGGATTCAGTGGCCGGCGCCCTAACTAGAGAATCTATCTCAGAATAAATATCCAAAATATACCTTTGAGTCATTAAGGGGGGGAGGTCGAAAGCGACCACATTTAGCAATAAACCTGAAGGAAATTCCATATAACGTTCTTACACATGTTGTTGGCTACTAATTCTTAAGCGACTCAGTTTCGCTTCTAGCTACAACACACAGCTAGGTTTAGTTTAACCGCTCTCTGAGGAGAATTCTAGCGGCTGGCTGGCGTAATTTTCCGTGTTTTCTTCGATCAACACAAGGCGAATGCAGGAGCAGTAGCCTTACAAACGGGCCACGGACCCCGCGCGATTTTTCTTCCCCTTCGTTGTTTTAACCTCACCCTTACTTACACACACTTACATGCACTACACTACCACACAAGTCAGGAGGCCAGAGCTTGCCCGCTGGTGGGAGATAGATGTTGGGGAAAACCGCCCAAACCGACGGGTAGGACGGTGGGGGAGCTCGCGATCCAGCGGGAGAAGATCACCGCGATAAAGCAAGCACTACACTTACTGGACTAATGACCATAGCATTCGACGTATCCGGAATCACGTATCAGAAATTGTTAAGCGACTCCTTATGCTTAGTCATGAGAGGTCATGATTGGCGCTATCAAAGTGTTTCCTTATACCTGCCGAAGATCAACGCATATGGAGGTGCCAACAATGGGCGCGCATGGAGTAGCCAGCGCATATGGAGTATGTTTCAACTATCACTCAGTTATATGAAATTTGCGTTATTTGGAATTAGAAAATCAAGGCTGTATAAATAAAATGAAAATATTATTTGACAGTTCGTTCCTCCGATACGGCCCAACCGAGTTTAATAAATTTTGATACATACTCGTATATAGATGACAACCCAACTTTCTATCTTAACCACATAACTTTGATGGTCGTCTGTCAACGAGTGATGATAAGCCAGTTTAATATTGATGATGCCATCCGCACTGCACTTAATTTCTGGAGTGAAGTGTGGAGTCGAGAGGAACAGGGAAAAGTGGGCAGGACGAGGCGGTGCCTGGTGGCGAAGGATGGGATGTAAATGAAATTACTCTCAATTGATACTATGTATAGAATTCATTCAATTTTCGAATGGTTGATTAAGCAGTATAAATACCCGGACTGTACACCGGGGTAGCCTGTAAACCAGGGGTCAATAACCTGAAATCGTGGTTCTCAACCACCAGTAGTTTGCGAAAAAATGGTGGGCATTAAAAAATATTCAATTTAAAAAAATATTATAAAAAACAAAAATAATATTCTACGAATTTATTTTATACACGACAGTTTTCGCCTTTATATCTTGCACACAATTAACGACTAAACCCAAGGAAAAAGAAATGTGCGTTGTATTGGTTGTACCCAAGAACACTTCTTCAGCAATAAAGAACGGAAGTGATTGCAAATAAATTTCGGCTGCATAATTGTTGTTGCGTTTCTGCATTTTACATGCGTGCTATGAAATACACATACAATCAACGATGCAAGTGTATGAAATGCGTCGACGGCGAGAACAAGCACCAGACAACGTTACAAGTGGGTATCCTTAAATCCGGTCTTCTTTTGGAATTATCGAAATTATCGATGCGTCAAGTGAATAAAATAATCATACGAAGATAATAATGTGTTATGGCTATTGACCAAATCCGACTAATTGATTGGTTGATATTCACATTCTTCAAACAGGGCAGACAAAGTTCGAAGAAGGAACATCTGCGAAGCACACTTCGGACTTTGGTCGGAGGTTGTCCACTTAAATAACACGCGGTGGTGAGAGGGTACGTTATGGTAAAGAGAAATAGAAGATATGTGACAAACGGAAATCAGACTGCCAGTGGAAAATTTCAAAGCTAGTGTGAGTCTAGGTGAGTAGTTTCTAGAGCCATTATTCTAGCAGAAAATTTGTATTTACATATAATAGTCTAACCTAATCTAACCTTAATGTAAACCTCAATTAGCGTTTCGCAATGAATTTTCGAGTTGGGACAACGAGACTTCAGCCTTTGGCCTTCACGATTTGCTTAAAACAACAACGAATCTTTGCAACGCATTATTTCTAACGCATTTTATATCAAAATACTTCTCGCGAACACTTAAGACACATCACACTTTTACAACAACTTCACTTCAGCCACGACACTGTGTGTAATGTCAACAGTAGCCTGATGATGTCCGAAATAATCTATTAATCGTCATTCATACGGCGTCATCCAAACTGTCTAATGTGTGACTTAAACGGCTAATTCGCAAATTAGACACGACTGATTTAATTTGTAACACATACACGAGCATCTGAGATTAATTTTTTCAATATTGTAAAACTTGAAACATTCATGAGTAGTATAAACACTGTCAGAGCCTGTGGCCTTTTCAGCTTCGATCAGTCTGTTGTGGCGGTAGATAGATTGCGAGAAATCGTTTATTTGCTCCAGTGGTCGGTGACGGACACGGCTCAAACCATGCGACCAGTTGTGACATCGTTGCGGGAGTTACGGGAGCGGTCGCACGGTTTTAGGATTGCGGCATCAATTAGAAAACAAGAGCACGTAGCTCAGATGAGGACACCGACATTACAGGAATCTCATTATACCAGAAAACTCTGCAACGTCCAACTGCACCTAAGTATGAAGCTTGTAACCACCAACAGATGAAAGTTGAGGTCAGTGACATAGTTAGGGGGGTGCAGGGGGTGGTCCGCTTCGCGTGACATCATTTTAGGGGTCACACCAATTAGAAAATTTTATAGTTAAATTGCGTAATTTTTATTATTTATTTAAAATATATATAAATTAAATATATACATTTGCTGTCCTTAAATCTCAAAAAGCGATTTTTATTTAAAAAACATGAATTTGTCAATTAATTATACTTCGATTTAGATTATTTATTTAGAAGTTATATTCCAAATATTCTGAATTACAGATAGTTTTTAGTATATTATAAATAAATGTGATGTGAAAATGTACTTATTTTTTATTAATAATGTATAAACTATTAGTTTATTCATATTTTCATATTGAATTTATTGGGGAGTGATATTATTAGTTTTGCCTCGGGTGATACCAACTGAAGCCATACCACTAGTTCGTGCCGTCCTCCACATAGTCCAACAAAATTCAGACCTGACATTCGAATCGTGTATCCAAAATTGTAAATGGTGGAGAGGGCGAGAGAGGGATAGGGTAAACGTTTATGAATGATACGATACTATTGAGAAAATAGAAATAGCGCAGTAAAGGGAAGAGATAGTATTGAGAAGCTGTGATTGATCATTTTACACAAGTCCATTATTACTAGAATGGCACATTCCGTTGGTGGTAACTCTCATTACGTTTCGTATTGTTCACTTAAGCGACTAGCTAGAATTTCTCCGTTTATCGTACTCTGGACCCCGATCAGTGGTCTCGCTTACCCACACGTTATCGTAGCCTAATGTACCCTTAAAGAAAGACGACTGACCCCATACGCACTCAAGCCAGGTTTGATGTGGTGGTTGTAGAATTGTCGCTACAGCTCCTTTGTTTGCACGACGGATTGCACCCTTCTATTCCCGGCACGTCGCAGGTTTGGCCAGAGTGTTCACAAGCCGATTGCGCTTTCGGATGAACACAGCCGTTAACTACAGAATATTTTTAAAAACCGGATAGAGTGAAGGCACTATGGATGTATTCTGGGTAATTAGGCAGAACTTTCACGTCGACAGAACGGTTTCAAATAAACTTGAATTTTTCGAACAAACGGCCATTTAACTTGAACACGAACTCATTTTGTCGTTATCAACGAGAAGTTCCGTCGAAGACCGATTCAGTGGTCTGATACTTTCTATTTCATTGTTGGTACTGCCACAATGATGCTAATAATGAACTACCTCACTAATGCTACAGGATTGTGACATTTCTTTTTCAAAAACATCTCTTATGTCCTATAAAACATATCTCATTTTACACTCTGCTCTCATACAATACCTGGAATGATTATATGGACCGTACCTTGATGGTGATGAATGACAATTGAAGCTCTTACAAACTGAATTAGTTCCTGTTGAGTGAAACAACTGAAGTTGTTTGAAGTATGCTACCTTCGTGATAGTGTGTTTCTCTCAGATCACTTTAACCTGACCGTTTGCGAATTGCAAACTTTCATAGCACCTTTATTGTCTTCTGGCGAGAATCTGTTTTCGGGGCCCTGACTTCGGGAGTTCTGGCACCTGAAGTTGCACCAGTCTAGTGCCTGGTTAGCTTAGGCATAAAACTATACTCCGATTAAAACAGAAGACACATTGACGCTTAATCAACAGGGACACTTAAATATATTCGGGACAAATATATTCACTCCAGCTTAAATGGATCGAGGCTTCAATGTAACTGCAGTGACACGGACCGAAAGGTCCTAGGTTCAAGCCCCGAGTGTCACGATTATCGACACTAACTACATCGAAATCAGCCGGAGTGTTCTAGCAGTCGGCTGCTCTGGTCGATTGTTTTATGTAGTTTCGCCGATAAACACCAAGTGAATACCGGAGGAATACCCTATCAAACGGGCCACGGACCGCGCACGAACTATCCTTCCTCTTTCGTATCGTGTCCTCACTCCTTACTTACACTTGCTTGCACTACACAACCACAGGTCCTGGGAGAGCAGTCGGGCCTTTCTTCGTTTGCCTTTGTCTCGGCTGGAGCGGTGCCTCGCTGGTGGGAGATTCCTGGTTTGCGGGAAAATCCGCAAGCTGAAGGGGTTCGTTGACGCCTGATCTTGCCATTCAGCGGGGGAATATCACGGCCTCCTCCCGCGATAAAAGATGTACTACACTTATGGGAATAACGATCTTAGCAGATGACGCACCCATAATCACCAATCAATAGAAACCGACTTAGTTTGAAATTGAAGCTCCCGATTTAAGAACTTCACCCCGGTCGATCAAACGTCAATTGGCCTCTGTTTTATCCTTCGATTTAAAAGTAGAGCGAATTGACTCTTAATCAGCTGGGACACGCCTATCCAATCGGGAGCTTTGAATTGAATTGAATTGAATTTGCCTTATTTTACGCCGGTCGCGATCGACGTGCGCGAGACGTGCGCGGTCCGTGGCCCGTTTGACAGGGTATTCCTCCGGTATTCACTTGGTGTTTATCGGCGAAACTACATAAAATAATTTAATTGAATTTGCCTTATTTTACGTGGCGAGACTCGGGCCATCAGGCCCGCTAAAATAATCGACCAGAGCAGCCGACTGCTTGAACACTCCGGCTGAATTCGATGTAGTTAGTGTCGATAATTGTGACACCGTCGGGACTCGAACCTAGGACCTTTCGAAGCTTCATTCTGAAAATAAAATTAAGATGCATCAAAGCTCCCAATATGACAACTGCGTGCCAGCTGATCTCTCGGCTCTCTGCTAATTTGTTATCGGGTGCAATCGGAAGCATAACGAATGGTGGGGGGGGGGGGCACAGCGGCTGAGTGTGGCGTCCGGCTGAGCTGCGCGCTGCGCGACGCGCCGCTGCGCGTGCTGGAGCGCTGGGCGGCGGCCACCGGCCGGCCGGAGGCCTTTCTGCGCGCGCTGGGCTACGCCCCTGCCGCCAGCGCGCCGCCCCTCGCCCTCGGTCCCCGCCCGCTCAAGGTACGCGGCGCCGCCAAGCATCCGTGTCGATAGCCACAACGTAAACACTCGGACTGACACGCATCAAAAGACAGAATCAGGTGCACCTCTTAATGGGGAGTTTTTACACGCCTTAGCGGGCAGCAATTGACTGAAATGTGGATATTCTGCGTATGCGCAGATGCACAAAAGTGATGACTTGAACTGCACATGCGCAGTAGGTCCATAGTGCTCGATTATTTTAACGTTTGAGGGTGCAAAAACTCCCTGCTGATGAATAGATATGCAGTGAGTCCTAATCCGGAATCGAGCGAGAAAAAATCCGTTTTGGGGAGGTTTCTGTTTTATGCAACGTTGGCCATTTTATTACATCTGTGATGTTGATATATCCGTCCTGAAGCTAATAAAATAAAATAAGTAAAGAAGTAATTAAAGTAAAATGCAATGTAAAAAATTTCAATGTCCCTTTCTCCGACCAGCTAGTGATATTTCAAGATCACGAGTTGGACGGAGGAGACACGGTCATCCAATCGGGCGTTTTATTGTGAATTAAATGTTTGGCTTTGACGTTCTTGATTGGATGACAATGCCCCCCTCTCCTTTCAGCTCGCAGGGGCGGATTCCGAGCCGAATTTTGGGAGGGGATATTCAAAATGTTTTGGCCGATGTCATATTACAGATTTTGTGAAATGTAGCATACTCTAGCTAATATTGCAATACAATTTTATTCGTTTTAATGATTATCCTAAAATAGTTTTGCTTGAAACAAGTTGCTTCGTGACAAGTTAAAATTAATAGATACTGAAAAATTCAGGGAAGGGGGAATTTCCTGCAGTTCGTGACCTTGAAGTGCTACACGTTTATATCGGAGTATAGCGTGCGGCGAGGCGTTTCTCGCGTGCTAACGCTCGTGTGCGTGAACGTGCGCGCGCAGGCGGATCCTCTGGGGCTGGGGCCGGTGCCGTGGCCGGAGCCGACGCCCGCGCGCGCCGACGCCGACGCCTACTTCTCGCATGTGCGCGTGTGGCTGACGCTGCCGCGCGCGGGCGGCGAGGGCGAGCACTACGCGTTCGCCTTCCGCGACGGCGCGCCCGCCGCAGACCCCGACGCCGCGGCACTCGCCGCCCTCGCGCCCCTGCCCTTCCTGTGACCGCATTAAACGCCTTTCTTTTTTGTAATCTCGTCTCGCCTTCCTACTTCTCGATCTGTTCGTCTCTCAGCCCCGATGGGGGAGATACCTGCAGGTGGAAATTCTCTGCAATACGACGATTTCATCGCCCAGCAGAGGAATATCACCACCTTCGGGGGGGGGGAACATCCACTACACACTCTGGACTAATAATCACAATATGGGGAGGGAAAAGCTCTCCTCTGTGACGCACGTTCATTCCCTGCTCCCTTTTACACTCTCCTCGTGTTCCTCCTTCCACGGCGATGCAATCTGTTCATCTCTCTGTCCCACTGTGGGAGATACGTGGAGCAATCCGAATTTCGCGATGCAGTGGAGGAACATCGTGACCTACGGGGATAAAACATTCACTGAACTCTCGCGGCTAATGATCACACTACAGTGAGGGAAAGCTCTTCTCCGTGACGCACGTCGTCTCCTAACAAACGTCTCTTTTTACACTCGCCTCGTCTACCTCCTTCGCCAGCCCCTTGCTCTGGTATGCTCGTTCACATCTCCACCAAGCGACAGAGTTGACTCAGCGATAATATTCGTTGTCGCTTCAGCATCTGTGCCCCGGGAGATACTAGGATTCGAATTCCGGCAGAGTTAGATTATCGACACTACTTTAAGTCAAAATACAACGTATTAAGCCTCACTGGAGGAAAATTCTAGTGGACACCACTCCGATCGGGAGTTTTCCGTAATTTCTTCAATCAACTCCATGCGAATGCCGGAGCAGTACCCAATAAACGGGCCAAGGATCGTGCGCGCCATTTCCTTCCTCTTGCTTGTATTTTCACCTCTACGACCCGCAACAGACTACACCGAGGAACGCGTTGCGAGGAATGTGGAAAATCGAAACGAGGGACGCTTATCGACCCCCTCACCCTTGAGTTTTCTCGTTCGCTTCTGCGGAGGCGGAAGAGCTGCTCGCTCAAGTCGGTCAGCGAGCGAGTTTTCTCGGACACATTTCTACTCCATTTGTTATACGACACTTAGGTATTCGCTGCTGCAGGAAAACACTAATCAGTGCGTAGAACTGAGTGAGGTTGTTACATTCAGCAGAAAAAGATGTAATATAATGCCAGTTTTTGAACATATTATTTGAATTTTCTCTTTAAAAGGAAATGAACAAGAAAAAAAACTTATGTGGAAGAAATTCCTACTTGAAAGAAGCCCGTTCATATTAAGCAACATAAAATTAAACATTTGAAGCAAGAAACTAGGAGGTATTTTGAAAGAATTGAATTAATTCAATATTTTTTTAAATTGTATTTATTATTTGTGAATTTTATTATGAATGAATTGATAATTCGCCATTTAGCCCTATTCATAATTCAATTAGCAAATGTAGTAAAACAGTGCGGATTACGGAACTTATAAAAATATGCACAGATTGACTTCTCCCCTACACATCACATAAGTTCCCGTTTTTTAAATTCAATAATAATTTATATGCAATGCAGTAATGTATTTCTCTTTAGGCAATTCGAACAAGGATTTTACGGGTTAAAATAACACAAGAGAATTTAATAAAATAAGAAATGGGACACGCAGCTGATCCCACAGCTAACTTCTGTCGCCACTCTCGGCTTGTGGCACATAAAGGCATTTCAGGGGCGGATCCAGACGTACTTAGGGGTGCTATTTGTATGTCTTTGTGTGTGCATATATATGTATACAAGCACAAAGATAATATAAATTATAAACAAAGTCAATTATTGATCATAAAATGCTTTTAACAAAATTAAAATATTGAATTTAATATTTAATGAATACTTTAAAGTTTTCAATTAAATATAGTAATAATTTGGTATTAAATTCGTTGAATTCAGAGCTGCAAAACAACGAAGGATTAGGGTATTACATTTTTTCATTCCATGATGCTGATGTTAACACATAGAATTTAAATAAAAACGCATGATATCGATTTAAAAATTAAACATTCACTTACATACAAACTTTACTGTCCAGGACTGAAGAAAGCCGACAGGAATTAAAAAAATGTGTTTTAAGCCACTTCTAATTTTTTTTAAAAAATTTCGTTCTTTTTTTCTTGTTATTCTGTTTAGATATTTTCTTTCTCTTCTTATTAGTACTTATTAAACGCATCTCCAAGCGCAGGTAAGCGATCCATGCCCTATTATTTTGTTTCGGTACACTAATCGGGCGAAATTTCACAGCGACCAACGATCACTCGCTTGGCACCTAGCGCATCTTTCCAGCACTGTTTCCGGTTGCGTCGGCCACACTCCAAAACGTGGATCATTTTTTGGAGGGCGGGCGGGGTCCGTCGAAGCGGCCCCGCGATTACATCAGTAACATATTCAATATCATCTGCATTTGTTTTGATTAAAAAAACGTCACTATCCTTTGTTTTTAGGGCATTTTAAAAACAATTTAAAGGCATTTTATTGATAATTTTTGGCGATGTTCTAAGTCATCTAAATATGTCCTTTCGTAGGGAAATTTCCTCATCCGAAGGAAATTCGTACTGTACAAATGCCCGACTGTAAGTCGAGTGTGATAGGTAAATTAGTTTTTCATTCAAAATGTTTTGGTCGAATGTCTCTTTTTTACAGATTATGTGGAATGATGCAGGCTTAACTCAGCTCATGCTGCGATACAATTTTATTCGTTTAAATGGTTATCCGAAAATATTTTTACGGAGTAGGGAGAAGATGTAATGTTACACGAAAAACGGCGAATTTTCAGAAGAAAAACTCTTATTACAGGGCGCTAGCAACGAAAAAGTGGATAAATCCAGTTGCTAAATTTAGAAAAAAATCCTCTATAACGTGATGTAGTTAGAATCTATGTTGTGTGGCTCCTTGATAACGATAAATGGAATGATGGCACTTCTGTCCTATGCCCGTCTATCTGTGAACAACGCTAGCGGCTAAACCATTCAGCCGATTTTCTCCAAAATTGATATTCTCCAATGGATATGGCTGATATCACGGTCCGTAGAACTTGAAACTGCTATTTTAATTTTTGGTGGTACTTTATATGAAGCACCTGAGACATTTTTTCAAATAATTTGATTCATTTTTTTGAAAATTATTTTCAAAGAAAGGCCATATCATTTTTTATTTTTTGATGTAATATACTGTGAAAGACATTTACAGTATATGACAGGCCTCGTGTTCATTGAAAACCTTTTTTTTATCGCAAAAGTTCAAAAATTTTTAGGAGTCTTCCTACAACTAAAATATTAAAGATAGATATTTTCCCCTTAATGAAATATGTTCCTTAAAGATGGATTTTAAAAAAGCGACATGAAACATTTTTCGAAAATTTGAGTACTTTTCCCGTAATTTTGCGTGAGAATACGGGCAGGAAAGGACGTTAATTGAAACTTTCGTGAGAAGTTAAAATTAATAGTTACTGAAAACTTTGAGGATGGGTGGATCTCCCCCCCCCCCGCCCCCCGTGGATCCGCGCCTGGGCATTTCAAGACCTCGAATAACCTATTTCTAGTGTGGACGCAGCCTCACCGGCCCCTTTCCTCATTTTTCGCGACGCATCTCTCGGGGTAGTCTGTTGCGGGCCTTACTAACATATTTACATGCCACACACGCCGGGAGATCAGTAGGGAGCTTAGAGCTTGTCCTGCCTAGGGCGGTACCTCCCTAGAGGGGTTACCTGGAGAAAAATCCCATTAACTGTCCAGCAAATCGGCATCGGATATCACGTTCTATCAGGTGATACAACTCCCTCCCGGTTATAACTCGCTCTACATTCACGAGCCTATTCTGGCCACATTAAGTTGAGGCGCTCGGAAAAAGCAAGTAACTACAACCCGTACTTACTTCTTCCTCACGCACGCTTTTCCTCCGCCAAACGCCTGTCGTTCCTCCTTCGACAGGGTGCTTGTTCAGCTCTCAGCCACCAGCTAAACTCAAACCATCTCAAATTTAATGTATGCTACAAAATCCACTAAAACCTATAAGAACGGAATAGAAAATGTGGAACGGTTTTGGCGTTAGCATTGACCCCAGATAAACAGACAGACCGACATACGCTTTGTCTTGAAATGCTTTAACTTTTCATTTTTGAGCGGACATCTTAAATCCACATTTTTCGATTTTTTTTTAAGTAAATAAAAGGACAATTATAGCTTGTTTCTGTCTCTTGTATTACTCGTATAGTTGAGCAATTTTGTATCATACATTAAATTTGAGATGCCTCAGCATCCATCGCCTCTTCTGCGTCCCTTTCCGGTGGACCTTAGGGTTCGAGGCCCAACGATGGCCGATTTTCCTCACATGTTCTTTACATATTTTACCCAAAAGAAAATTTTTACATATTACTGAATTTTTCCACTTTTTCTTCAGTTTGTTTATTTAATTTTTCATTTTCCCTGAATGTTTTTGATAAGGAATCTCTCAGACAAACAATTTAGCTTTGTCAAACCTTTCTTTCCCCTGTAGCTTCCTCTCTAAAATGCCGTTATTGCATGGCGTTGGAAAGAGTCTGTCCGTAAATAACGACATTGCAAATAAAAGGCAAATTGACGACGCAATCCCTGGATCAGGTGTGTTGGTTTTCCGCGTGATGATCGTAGAGAAGACAAAGGAAGTAAGGTTTGTGAAAATGATACGTTTAGTAAGCGATATCGCGCACCCACTTTGCACCTCTCAGGGGTCACCTTTGACCTTGATACCCTTCACCGGAAACTATTCACCCAGCTCAGGAAGCGCGGTTGACATTTTTCTTTCCCCGATTGTCACACGCGAACCTCCGCCGTTGTTTGAAAATTATTTTTTCAGGCCGAAACTCTGAATAAATTCATGATGTGGCACTGAAGCTTTTGGAATGAACCTTATGGGGCATTGGCAACACTGAGAAATTAGTACAGGCACGTACGGCCGTTTCTGTAAATTTTTATTTTAAAAATTCATGTTGGCAATTTGAAAACGCGCTGTGTTTACTGACAGAGGTTCATATGTAAGAAAGCCACTACTTAAAAAAAACTGACGAAAGTTAAATTGGTCGATATTTTGAATATTATTTTTGTTGCCTTTTTTGAAGAGTGGCTTAATCTTAGCTGTTCTGAAAATATCTGTAAAAGTTCCGGTACATAAGGATGCATTAAATATGTGAGTTAACGGGTGTATAGTGGCAGGCGCAGAAGTCTTTAACAATCTGGAAATTCATCTAAACCGACCGTATATTTATTTTTTTGTTTTCCGATTATTTTGAGAATTGCATAGGAAGAAGTTTCGGAAACGAACATCATGTCTAAATTTTTTTGGGTTAAATGGGTAAGTTCCCCAAAGTGAAGTGTTACCCAAATGCAACCATCAAACTGTTGCAAAGCTGTTATCTACACAATGGTATTTTTGTGGCCGGATGGAGTTAAACACAGTACAGTGTTTAGCACCGACATTCTAATGTCTTCCGTCTGGTACTAATGCAGCGCCATGCATGTGCAAGGGGGCAGAAGCCCTGCAGGTGTTGTATCCAAAATTATCACTGTCCGTTAACTATCCTGTGCATGCTTTGGGATGCAGAACTGATTAGATCGTAGGTTGATAAAGCTGATGCATGGATTTCTAATACAAAAAAGGATTAAGAAGATGGGGAACCAGGATTGATTCTATGATCTACAATGCTGAAAATGTTTTCTACACACTAGTTACACATTTATTTGATTCTGATGGTACAGTGGGCGTATGCATATCATTGCTTGATGCTGAAAAATTATATTGCCCCCTTTGTCAGCAAGCACTACAATCAAAGCTTTGGAGAAATCTTCCTTCCAACTTTCCTATAGCCTTGAAATTGCCCAATTAGCAGTCGCTTCTTTAAGAACTGTTTATCACTCGAGATCAACACGGGATCTAGTGAAGAAGACGAGGTCTTTGTTTCTGGAGAAAACCCCGCATTCGAAACAATTTGTGCTATTAGTGTAATGCAATAAGGGAACAACTCCGCCACACTAGTTCGTATTTACCACATGCCAGAGGATCGGTGCAAGTTTAAATACGCACTAGTAATTCGTGCGATGAACAACGCTCTTTTAGTCAGTACAAGGCCTTCTTACTAGATAATAGGAAAAGTTTAATTGCTGACAATTTCAAACAAATATTGTTCCTTATTGTAACGGAAATCGTTGTAAATAATAGGATTAGGAAGAGTGTAATGTTTAATTTTGTTCTTTGTTATGAAACAAAACATACTTTTATCTTAGATAAAAGTATTTTTATAAAAAATAATTGATTTGATGATACATATTTAATCCTTTTTAGTACATATTTCTGTATATAATAATACATATATATGTACATATTCTCCCAATTTTTGGTACATAATTAGCCGGGCCCTACTGATGACAAAGTGGCAATACAAGAGACAGAAAACAAACTGCAATTATTCTTTTTAACTAAAAAAACAACAAAAATGTGGATTTAAAACATCTGCTCAAAAATCAAAAGTCATAGCATTTCAAGGCAAAACGTGTGTTTGTCTGGCTGTCCATCTGCGATCAACGCTAGCACCAAAACAGTTCTGCCGATCAAGCAGTACTTCCCACATTTTCTATCATGTTCTTTTATTTTCCGATTTTGTATCATACATTAAATTTTTACAGTACAAAGTACTAGTACAGTTTAGCGCACCACACAATCCTTCCCAAATCCAGTGCTAACTTATGTGCCCTGTCTGATAGCCTAGATTGATGTCCTGATTAATCACGTCTTTACGTGTTATTAATTTCAAGTATGTTCAGCTTTATGTAAATCTGTGTCAGATACATATGTTAAAGTTCTCTCCGAAACTTCAGTGGTTTTTGCTCCTATACCTATCACATAGAAACTGTGCCATTCTGCTTTACATTGATTGTCATCAGCTAGATTGTATTTTTTCTTTAACCTATTAATTCAAAATTGTGTCTCCACAAATCAGACAAATTGTTTCCGATTGACTACATCCACAGTAAGGGTGAATGCTTACATTAACTTGGTTAAATTTGTATCTGTTTTCTGTGTTTATTGTTCCAAAAGTTGTATATCAAAATTTAAATTACAGTTTTAAATTTCCTCTCTTCAGAATGTTTTAGTCACTAAATTTTTTGGGTGATATATTTATGGGATTTTAAGAATAATCCATTACTTAAATTTGAAACAGAATTGTTACAACCAATTGGAAAAATAAAATGTTGGTTATAAATTTCATCAAAACACTATCAAATTATGGCTTCATTTTATGCGAGAAAATAAATAAGAGAAAAAGAATATCTGACTTTAAATTAAAGGTTAAGAGAACAGTAGATTTTTTGGAACATCTGCTTGACAAACGCTGGTTCGACAGAAGGCTAGAATCATTTTACCGTTATATCGGTCATATACTTATAAGGCTTTTTTAAATTTTAATTAAACTAGGCTCATTTTCAAATTGTATGAATGCAATACGCACATTACAACAGATTTTCGTACGTATTTCTTGTTATAACGATGTATATTTATATACAATCAAAGTTAATTTTTTGGAAAATTAACATCAAGTATTTGACATTGTGCAAAAAAAAATATGTGGTCAACTGTTTTGCGTAATACCCTACGATTCTTCCAATCTCTGCTGTCAGTGCGAATGTGTGGTGCAATTATTTGTCCATAAACAGCCAATGCATTTAATCTTAAAGTTTATGAACTATTTCTTGTATAGAAAAAAAGGTTTGTGTAATCATCCTAGAATCAAAAATGTAATGCATGATAGAAACATATTTTGTACTATTCTAAAAAAACGGAATCATGAAATAAAGAAAAATTTAAAACAATACAGTTAAATTTCCTTGTACTTTAAAAAAATGTAGAGTCATGTCTTTTGGACCAGAATCTTAAATCTACATCAGCTCTGTTTGGACTTACAGACTCATTTCCCTTCTTTGCTATTTCTGAGTAAAGTATTTTTCAAGCCTTAAATGTTACTCTGCAGAAACTTGGTATGAATAAGCAATTGGGAATATCCTAAGTTATGATACCTGCATTTTCCAAGATTGCTCAGCATCTCGGTTCAAGTGCAATTCGAGGGTTTCAGGTCGTACACCTGGTAATTAATAGAGACTGGAAAAATACGAAGTATCAAATGTCAAAATATGTACAAAAATATATAATGAAAACAGTACATAAAATCGGATATATTAGGCAACATTAAAATACACTAACATGTAGCATTAAAGACATTTACCTAATACAAAACTACATTTATCAAAAATTTCCCAAACCAAATTTTAAAAAAGAATACAAATGTTTTAAAAGCCATTGGGTGAGCACAAGTTGATGGACATTTTGCACATTTCAACTTTCCTATTGGAAATAAAGGCTTCATCTATTGCTATCCAGGACGGAATTTTTGCAGCCACACTAGACCAAAATGAAACCCTCATACAAACTGGCGATATCTACGACCAGCAAACAATCACTGCAGTGTGCAGCATTCTCATCGAAGTGTTACACGTTGGCAATCACCAAAGTTTCTTGGAAATTAAGGTTTAAGATTCCAGAAACCAGTGTCAGTGATACTATTCCCATCTAATGGTGAAAATATACTGTGGCAGCGATAGTGTAATGGATAGCGTATCAGACTGTAGTACCCAAGTTTGCAGGTTCAAACCCAGTCGAAACTGTGGATTTTTAAGGGCGAAAAAATCCTGTGTATGCCTGCCCATGAAGGGGAAGTAAGGGCGGCTGTCCCAAGAAGTAGATTTACTGCATGTAAAAGATCCTCAAGCCTAAATGAAGCCTCTGAGCTAAATTCAAATCGCCTGTTTCATTGCCCTAGAATACCTCCTTTCTTAAACAGTGAAAGGAGCGTAGCGAAATTTGCATGGTCAGATGGCTTCATAGCCTGAGTCTCGCCATAAGGGTTCAATTGAAAATGATCTCAGTTGCTGATGCGCACTTCTTACCGTTGAGACAACTGAAGCAGGCTTGTTGGTTTGTAAGAACATCTGATTGTATCTTAATGAAGGGCATCTCGATTCAAAAGCACTCTGTAATATCTATTTAGCATTTTTTTTTTTTTTTTTGAATTTAAAGCCTTGGCCATTTTCCGCATCAATTTCCATGCCTCTTTATCCCACAGAATGTTTTCCTCCATTTCTCTTTTTTCCATGGCTTTAGTTATTGCCATGTACCATGTTCTTGGTCTTCCCCTGTTTCTTCGCTTTGGTATCCACTCCCAAAATTTTTGTGGAAGTCTATCCAATCCCAACATTTTCATATGTCCATACCATTTTAGTTGTTTAATTTTGATTGTCCCATTCAAGGTTGTTTGCACTTTCATTTTATTTCTTATTTCATAATTTCTTATTTTATCTAACAGAGAAAGTTTACAACATCTTCGCCACAACATCATTTCTGTTGATTGAAGTTTGTCTTTCAAATTTTTTGTTAATGTCCAGACATTTCCCCCATAGAGTGTGGTACTCTCTATGAAGGAGCTATATATGTGTTTCATTGTCTTAATTGAAATAATTGTCTCTGTAATAATGAGAAAACATTCTGATTTTTTTTTTGTTGAAATTACTTCTTTTCACAAAACAAAGTAATAAAATAGACAAACGTTGATGGAATAAAAAATATTTTGGGAATTATATCTTCATCTTCAATTAATGTAACATTTGTTTTTCTTCCCACTCCACCATCAGGATCAGTCAGGAGATTAGCAGTCTGATGTGCTAACGTGCCTATTCCATTCTCTTCTTCTTGTAAATTTTACAATATCTGTAATGTCACACTCATTTCTTACATCTTGGTTTTTCAATCTATCCCATCTTCTTACAGCTGATATTGATCTGAATGTTAACATTTCTGATGTTCTAAGCAGAGTCTTAGTTCTTCTATTATCAGCCTTTGTTTCTGCTCCATATGCCCACTGGTCTAACCACAGTTTTGTAAATTTTTACTTTGCTTTCTGCATTAAGAAATTTGTTTCTGCAGGCCACATCTTTCATACATCCTGATATTCTTACTCCTTTCATTACTTGCTGTTTAACTTCATTATACATATTCTGTGTGCTTAAAAATGTCATGTCCTATATAATTGAATTTCATTACTTGCACTATTTCATTTTTTATCATTAGTTTACCATGTATAGGCTCTTTTGTGATTACCATTGATTTTGTTTTGTCAGTTGAGAAGACCATATTATAACATTCTGCACTTTTTGAACATTTTTGAAAGAGTATTTGCAAGTTATCTTCTGAATCTGCCAATAATATTGCATTATCAACGTAACACACAATATAAATATTCTCTCACATTCCCATTCTATATTCTGATATTTTTTAAGCTCCTAATAAGCTTGTCCATAATTAAATTAAAAAGTTTAGAGAATCCCCTTGTCTAATGCCAGATGCACATGCAACTTCACCTGTTACCACATCTTGCACTTCTGTGACAGTGATTGTAATCATATTCTCTATTACTTTTATTAATGCCTTCTCAATCTCAAGATAGTTATTCTATTCTGTAGTCATACTTGATCAAATGCCTTCTTTAGAACTACAAAACAAAAAGGCTGGATTCAATCACCTTTTTGATTATTTGACGAATCACAAATATGGCGTCTGTTGTTGGTCTATTTAAATCCTTGCTATTCTTCATTTATCTGTATAAATGTCTCAATCTTTTGTAGTATCAATTTGTAGAGTAATTTTTGTGTCATATTTTATTACAACGACGCCTCCATAATTTTCAGGATTATTCTCGTCTCCTTTTATGAATATGGGTAAGGTTATGCTGAATTTCCATTCTAATAGTATTCTTTCCTCTTTGATTACAATATTAAATAATAGTCATTTAATTTACTGAATTCTAATTGCAAGAGAACATGTGAACATACTGAAATATTATTAGTATTTTGAAATAATTCATCAATGAGATGTGTCACTTTTATTGTATCTTATTCATTTGTAATAACCACTGTTTCTAAAGTGTGTTCAAAGTATTTGCTAAGACAGTTAATTGAAATAAACACACACAAAAATGATTTGTATGTAATTTTATTTATAGTTTGGGATATGCAATCTCAAATTTCTTGGGATGCCTGAATTTTCAACATAACATTATAATCACAAATACCCAAACAAACATCCAACAAATTCCAGAATAAGGCTGTTCTAATAAAATATACTTATGTTTATCATGTAACTATTCAATAAGTCAGTAACATGGGCTTAGCAACACTGGAAGCGGTTTCTTTATCAAAAAGTTTCTCCACGATAGCAAGTGCGAAATCAAATGCTGTCCCTGGACCACGGCTGGTAATTAGATTACCTGAAAAAATTTAAACATCATTCCTATTTGCACAAAATATTATTGTTTCAAGCATAAAAGAACATTAGTATGAATCCTAAGTTCTTTCTGCATTCTTGTATTTTCACAGCAATTGTCTGATGCAATTAAATTAGATATGTAATGTCTTTTAACAAAAAAAATTAATGATTAATTAATAATTGTTTTTACACACATTACACCGTAATATTCAGAGTGAAGACTCACCATCAATAACAACTTTCTCCTCTAAGTATGTATAATGATTGCCTTCCTCCATTGGGCATTTCATGGCAGGATACGATGTCAGTTTTTTTCCCAAACAAATTTTATGAGATTTCAGAGCTGTAGGTGCTACAAAAAAAAGCAACATAATAGGTTCAGTTTATAAAAATTGAAATGCATATATTTTACTAACAGAACACACTTCAAACTACTATGCATTTCAAATGAAGTTATAAGGATTACACTATCAATTAAAGTATAAGTACAAAGTAAAATCTTTTCATGATCTGCAAAATAAAATCTGATAAGATCAATTTTCAAGCCACACCAGATAATCATTCTAATTCAATACTAGAAGCACATACAGGCTTTTGCAGGGAGGAGGGACAACAAGTATAGTGACCAGCCAATTTTATTTTCTTAAATGGAATTTTTCATTTATACTGAAGATAAAATGTATTTATTTTTGTTGGCATATAATTAATATGTTTAACCTAAACAATTGACATACTAAATGACTTTTGTCAATGTCGGAAACTGGCAAAAGCTATATTTTTAAAACGTATCATTCTGGGAATAGGGGGCTTATGCCCTTTAAGTCTTTGCCTCCTCTGAGTATGCCACTGCTGACTACCCATTTTATCATTTTGATATTTTTCCTACAAAATGGTTATCAAAGAAGACTCTTAAGTCCCAACATTTATGTTATTTTTGTGTATATTTATTTTTGAAAAAATGATTAAGTATTAGCTTGCAAAAAAAATAATTTGTATTCAATTTTTCCACTTTTTGCTCATACACACCATTGTATCTAAGATTGCTGCATAGAGAGACATGAATAGGTTTCTATATTTAAACAGGTGAACAAATAGATACAAGTATATCCACCGAAAGTAGATGAAGTTTCAAACAAATAAACTGATCAAGCTGACATAAAAGACATGCCGGAAACATAGAATTTGTCATTAATTGCAACATTTTAAAAAAGAAAACATTGCTAACAGGCAAAAAACACGGGTATCTGACAGATACTGCATGGCATTTCTGTATTGCAGGTACTCCCAGTTAATTATATACCTGTAATTTCTTATCAATAACTACTAATTCCATTAATCATTGCTTAAACATACAACTAAATATTTAGTTAAATATTAAAACCTTTTTAATTGATTTCCCAAAGTGAAATTGCAAAAGTAATGAAAATATCATGCAATAATAAGAAAAGTTTGTCAAAAAAATTGTGATTTTTAATTAATAATTACACATTACAATCAACAATAACTCAGGATGGAGTCAATGAAGATCACTTACGTGATCAACAAATCTAATCATTCATGTACGTTGTAAAAAAATTAAGAGGAAGGGATATTCTGATTTGGATACTTTGGTGACAAAGATTTTCTGGCTTTATTTTAAACAAAAAATTCATTGTACCTGCACATATAGCAGCAATGAGCTTATCATTTTGTTCTTGCTTCTTCAGAATTTCACCAACATCTGTAGACTGAAGAAATTCAGCAAGGTAGAACAAAATTAATGCAAAGAAAAGTTACAAGAAACAAATAACATAATAGTGGTTGGTCTCTTCACTGAAATTGGATTAACCATATACTGTTTCAACTGGGTCCCTGCCTTTCCTCTGCCCATTTTAGGTGGGAGAGAAGATTCAAAAACATAAATTGCTTACATGTTCATCCCTGTATCTATAATCTACTTAACTGAAATTCAACCACTTACTGTTCACAATCTTAAATTTCTGGAAACATTTTGAATTTTTGGTTAAAGGTCCACAGGAACTTGTTTGTAGAATTCAATCAAATTTCTTTTTTGGAAATTGTCCTGCACTGCATCATCAGCTTTGAGGTAAATGATTTCTATTTGTATAGCTACTGGGACTTGCTCAGTATCTCATGAAAACAGGTTCTGAAAAAACTTGTGTCTCTGGAGTTAACATCCAAGTCAGTGTATCTATTTTTGAACTGCATTTTCAGTTCTGAAAGTATTTCCAAACAAATTACAAGTGGGAAATAAAAAACATTTTCAGTTCTTCATAACTTACAGATAGGGTAGTAAGTAAACAATTTTGTAGCAATATCTTTTTCCAGAGATAATTTCAGCCTAAATGCTATGATATGAGTGTGTACGTCACATTTGAGGTTCTCCTTGCATTTTTTAAATTAATTTAATTTGCAATGTACTCAGTTTAGTCAAAATAAACAAACCAAAGTCAAAATTGGATACGAGAATAAAAAATACTATTCTACCAATGGTAAAAACTGGGTGTTTGAATATTCTTTATGTAGCATTTACAGCAGTATGTAGCAATAGGAAAACAGATTCTTGTATCTTGTAACAAAATGTTACCGCATGTGTCAGGATTAAATTGAATTAGAAAACACTTTGGGTTGGCTGGCTACATAGAATACTGCCGAGGAATGGATGTGGCCCACAGGCCGTAGTTTGGAGAACCCTATGCTTAAGTTCCGAGGTAACCACTCAAGACACTTAAGGAACCTTAAATGTTTTGTTATTTGCATGTGCTTTTATTTGTTGTGTAAAATGCGTAATATCATTTGGTAGCTTTGGAGGTTTTCTTAGTAGCTGAAACTCTGAAATTATTAAAATTGATATGTCATGACTGTAATGATGTATCAATGGTTATAATTATGCACAAATGCATAAATCAAGATTTAAATACCAATTGTGATTAATTAAATTCAATTAAATAACCCACACAATTGGGAAGCAGAGCCTAGCTATTGTAAAGAATCAACACTGAAGAACTTTCTGAATTCAACAACAAAATGAAAAAAAATATTGGTGTTAAGGTTAAGAATGACAATGCTACTACACTGTAAGAATCTACATGAATTTGTTATAACAAATGAAGAAGCAAAAATTAATGAAAATTATCCAGACATGAACTATAGAAAGACTAGTCACATAAAAATGATGAAGTTCATGCTATGATAACACTGTCAAATGAGCAAGCAATATCTTGTTGGAGAATTTCAAAGAATTATGCAATTTATTAAAACATCAACACAAAGAAGTGAAAAACCAAAGATTAATACAATTAAGAGTAAAATTATCTAAAATAGAAAAGCTTGAAGAGTAAATTGGAAAAATACTTAACAGATGTCCAATATATGATAAATAAAATTTGGAAACTTGGAACAATTACCAACAAGAGGAGATTATTTTATCATAGAATAATTACACTGGTTAATAGCAAATTTGCAACATGAGTATTTTAAAAGTTTTTCACTTCAACTTGACCACCAAACACAAAAATAATGCTGAAAGTTGTCTCTTGGTTCTTATTTTAATAGAACAGCTGATTGTTTCTGACAGAGTGCTGCTGAATATTACATTTACCATTTACCATATAATTGTAATTAATATCTCAACTGAATTGAAATAAAATTTTGGAAAATTCTGCTTATTAGGAGATTGGAAGCCACATATTTGCTGCAAAATTTGTTACAGTGGCCTTCTTGACAGGAGATTTTTGACGCCATCTGCCATTTCTATAATATTGTGCAACCCAAAGAATCATTCAAATGACATAAAGGGGTGAAATATTTTGAACAATTTGCAGCATTTACTATCCTGACTTATCATACACTTCACAACCAACAATCAATTTCCTGTCCCTATTTCTGAATAATATTTGTAACAATCAGAAGATGAAGTTTGTGATCCTCAATCCTCTGCAAGTACAAATCCTAAATTTATACAAATATTAAATCTGAACTACACAAGATCAGCCAGAATGAATAAAGTGATCTCCTGGGAAATTTGGGGCTTCCGAAACTCAAGGCAGAGTTGTTAACCTCGAGGCTACAAGGGTTTTTCCTCAATTTGATACACGTTTCTGCCTAAATTAATCATCAGAGCTGTTTTACTTCATAATAGCAACTGGTTGCCTTCCATTCCTGTTGGTTGTGCAGTTTGTACTTAATTTCGATTAATTATAATCACGGCACAGATTCTGCTGACATGTCATCTTTTCATCGGTGAACTGCAGACTTGGCTAACTTGTAAATGAATGTTTATCATGACATATAGGAGATAGAAATGTACAGTTATTGGGTAATTTTTTTTTCATTTTTCAATTTGTAGATGATTTTTTTCAACCTTTGTCACTTTTACAGATTTTGTTTTCTTTTTGTGTTTTCTGCTAGTGTTTAATGAATTTTCAATGACACACTAACACAAAGTTTTTATTGTATCCTCAGTTCGTAATGATATTCACTACTGCAACTGACTTTTTTTCTTTAACTGAACTGACAGTTGGAAGGAAGGCCCGGATCTAAAAATTATATTTCCTTCTAAAATAAAGACTTGAAATTAAATAAAATTTTATATAAATACATTTTATTTAAAATTGTAAAATTCATTGAATAAACATTTTCATACACATTTTTGTGCATTTTATAAAAAATTAGGTCATTTCCCCATAATTTTTAAGTCATTTTTCTCCAAAGTCATTTTATAGGTAATTTTCAAAGAATTTTTAGGTCATCACATTTCAAGCCCTGATATAATCAATATAAATGGCAAGTATGAGGAGATCTAAAAATAAATGCTGTATTTACAGGGCTTCAGCAAAGCTACACTGTTTTTCCTTTATGAATGAGTTAGTAGAGATGCTCATTTCACGAAAACAATAGCCTTCTTCAACAAACAGAACTTGGGAAAAGGAATATGCAGCACTAGTCTCTGTTGGATTGGAAGAAAATCTTAAATTTCTCCTTTCCACATAAAACTTTAACTTGTAAAAAACTTTGTCTTAAGGTTGGATCGAAATGGACCAATATTTAAAAATCTACTTACAACGAATGAGAATGATAGTCAATTGGATAGGAGGCCTCCAGATAACCTCAAGAGACAAGCCTTTTGGCATGAGATTTTATTTTATAATGAATGAAGTAAATAATAAGAAAATACAGATGAGTTACACCAAATCATCTGAACTTGAGTCAGATATGTTAACAAAAGAAATTATTTGTAAAGTAAAAAAGAAAAGACCTGTGTATTTTAAAATAAGGTTTAATCAATTTAGGGTCTCAAAGATGATATTTACTTAGAAGGGTATGTTAGTTATTATTAGTATGTACATTTGTTTGTTAAGAAACTAATATCATTTGGTGGCATCAGAGGATTATTTAGTAGCTGTAACAATGTTGCAATAAAACTGAGTTGTCTCGGTTGTAGCCATGTATAAATAAACTGATGAAATAAATGCTCAAGGTGTAAATAATAATAGTGGTGAACTCAACACAATGAAATAACCATAACAAAAAGAAAATATTACTTTAAATATCACTATAAATAAAGTTGGGTTTCTTAAGGAGTGATATACCACCACTTTTGCTCTGCTCTATTCGAGACATATTTTAAGGTGACAAGTCATTTCCCTGCATATTTCTTTTTCTTCATGAATTTCCCTATATTTTTCAGATTTTCAATTTTTTCCAGCAATCTGTCATGCTATACTGTACGGGTACTACAGCAAACATTACATTTTTTTGCTAGAAATGCTTCTCCCTTTAATTTAAGAGTAGTTTTACATTTTTATATTTAAAGTATACATTAACAGTTCTTGGCAATAATCAATATTTTTTTAAATATTTTCTTTTAAGCAGAATTTACTTTACGCTGGCAGACGTTTTCCCCAAAGAGTTTGTTAAATAGTCTACTGCAGAAAGAAAAAAAATGTTTTCAGATACCCACATCAGATAAATGTCTGGATCCTTCTAGACCACCAGGTAAAATAACCACATCAAATGATTCTTTTTTAACATCCTTTAAACTCTTATCAGGGACAATTTTAACTTCACGGCTGCATTTCACAGGTTCTGCTCCAGCAACCCCTGCTACTGTTACAGATACCTGAAAAAATAACATGAAAATATACATCTAATTATTTCCAAACAGTGGAAAAACAACTGATATTAAATCTTACATATTCTGTAAATTTTAACATGACCTATATGACAAAGAATCACAGATATTAGGAATAACTTATAAACACAAAATATTCTAGAAGGCTATCAGAGTAAATGGTTAGAACACATTAATAAGATGAAACGACTTCCAAAGCTAGCTTTCAATTAAAAGTCTACAGGACAAAGAGACATTGGAAAATACAAGAAAAATTGAGACACAGGAACACCTAGAGGTAATATAAACCATCAGGTCTTCTGTACTAACAGGACCATGATATAGGTGGACCTTAACATACTGCAGTTCAAGGTTTAGAATTACACTTATTAAAATAATTGTTGCCATCACCATTTTAATTTGTGGAATGTATGTAATAGATCTACATGTCTAGTTTTCATCAGAAAGTCTAAATGTACTCAGACCACTTTCACTGAGGAAACCAAAATATGCCTATACAATAATTTGAACACTTGTGGCACTACCCAAGTTACTGGGTAATTCTGGGTAATTGTCCATGTCCCATGTACTTACAACTCTAAATTTAACTTTAGGGTACATTTTAACTTTTATACATTAATTTTAAACAAACATATTCCATAAATTTAAAGAAGTGTGTGCTCCAGAAAAGAGCGTAAATTAATTTCTGATTATTTATATCACTTCGCACACAAGTACATTACAAAATTAGGGTAATCATCATGTACATTAAAATGAACATTACGTATATTGTCACTTTCCCATTGCGACAAAATAAATTTTGTTGATACATTTTTAAGGTTATGTTCGCTTTGTCACTTTCAAAGCAGTACTTATAAGAAATTACCTACTTAAGAAAATGGAAAAGTAAGTTCTTTAAACTTACTCCGGCACGACGGAGAACATCTGCAGCAATGACAAATTCCATTTCCTCCGCACCCTCCGCCAAAAGAATGATTGCAGTTTTCGAGTTTGACATATTGACACGAGCTGAAGAATGGAAAAACTGAGACAATGTCCGAAACGAAGTTCTTACCACAATTCTAGAAAGTTTGCAACTGAAGTGCATGTAATATCTCAATATATCAGTCGTCACGTCGGTAATCACGTCATATGTTTTCTGGTATACCCGGTATACCTCAACGGATGCTCAAGATCTCCCACTTCCCGCTTCCGACCACAGACGGCGGCGCAGGCGGCACGTTGGCTGTTTAAATTCGGTATTTAAATACTTCGTCAAAATACCTTTAAATAATTTAAATACATACTCAAAATACATTAGGTTTAATTTTGCTAAATATATACGTATTTAAAATACTTGAACTACTCGAAATAATTCTAGTAAATACAATTGTTTCACTATATTTTTTTATTGCAACAATATATTGTAATTATCAATTAGTAGTAATCGACAGCCATACAATTATCTGAAAATTATCTAACTATAATATTCTTATGTAATTAATGTAATTAAATCTAAATTCAATGAAAGTAAACAAAACTAGTGGTGCAAAAACAGCACGTACTTTTTCACCTGCATTTTCACGCTAAATTACGTAAAAAGTACACAAATTTTCGAAAAATTGTATATTGCCTAATTTCAAAATATATCTTTAAGAATCATATTTTATTCAGGCAAAAAAAATTGAATTTTGCTATTTTCGAAAATTAGTTTTCAACGAAGATGAGATCTGCGCCATTCTCTAAACGTCCTGCACAAAAGCCAACAACAAAATTTGATCAAAAAGAAATCAAAAAGGGAGAATTTTTTTTAAAAAACTTTTTAAAATGCCCCGGGGGCTTCATGTAATGTAGCCCCCAAAATTAAAACATCGACTTCAAATTCAAGGGGCCGCGACATCAGCCAGATTAGAGCGCGTATTCAACACATTAAAATTGAAAATTAGCAATTATTATTCACTTTCGCCCGACATGAAACGTTAGTAATAATGATAACAAATGAAAAAATCGCCTCATATGAAAGAATCGCATAGCATCGCAACACGTCTTCAATCTATTGACCAATGCAATGTCTAGATTAATATAAAATAAAATGGACTTATAATCGTCGTAGATAAATGATATGCGTTTGTTATAACTTCGTAATGAGTCTTTTCGCTTCAGTTTGATGTTCAAATTAAACTAATTTTATTAATAAACATTATCTACCGATCTTATGGCAGAGATTGGCGAGGCAATAATGCGGTGGCGGTCTCGGTCTATAGGATCGCGGGTTCGAGTCCCGCCTCCAGCATGGTTTCGTTGTGTGTGTCTGTATATTCGTGTGTGTATTTTTCATCATTCATCATCATAATTTCATCCCGTAAAAATGGAATCAGCAAATACTGATTCTCCATAGAAAGGTAAAGTGCACCTACCCCGACAATTAAGTCTGAGCTCCGGTGGAATCGCATGGCCCCATGCATGATGGCCGATTCGCGAAACAAAAATAACTAGTAACTACGACTGTGTGCTAACAGTTTATTATCGCAACCACTCAGGTGTCATTATGAACGTCACAATGGAATGGCATGCATAGGCATGCGCAGCCTACAGGGGGGAGGGGCGTGCTATATTTTTGAGCTCCTTTTCCAATGAAATTTAATAAATAAATAAAATACACGGCATGGAATATGAAATTATAACTTTATATACATAATTAATAAATGTAATTGATTTGATATTATTATTATTATTATTATTATTATTATTATTATTAT
>BOPP01000015.1:12744626-12787848 GCA_017312745.1 Gryllus bimaculatus | reverse complement strand
GGTTGTCAGATGGCTTGGAGAGCCCCTTCCTCAAATGTTGTACAACAAATTTTCAAATTGTCAGGAGAAAAGGGGAGAAATCAATGATTAAATTATTTGTGGGGATAAAATGTTTTTTACCTAAGGCTGTGGAACCCCTTTCAAATTTAGCAGTGGAGTACGGCCCTTCTTGCCTCCACTGTGCAAATGCCTCTGAGTGCACAATCTTATGAATGCATAAAAACACAATTTTTTAGCCAGGAATCTAATAGACAATGAATATAATTTTAAACATAACTGCCAATATTTATTATAAGAAATTCGTACTACTTCATTATTGTGTCCATACGAAACTAGATTCTTTAATAAATATTATCAAATTATTGTTTCATAGACGTAGAAAGTTTACACGTAGTACTTCGAAGTTATTCGGCCTCGCTAGACAGTATTGGGAAAGGTGAATTACGTGGGCAGTAAGGCTGGGTTCGAAATCTACTCAAGTCATGAATAACTTCAGTTGCGAAACCTTGTGGATATTTTGACTCTTTCGAGTTCCTCCCATATATACCACAATCCTTCCATAAACTCTTGACCTGACTGGCAACTATGAAATTTGTGAGTTTAATAATAGAGCATTTAAATAATTATTGTGTAACTGGATGCCACAACCAGAACAACGGTACACATCCTCAAATGGACCTAAGGAATATCATTAGCTAAATATAAAGGTACAGTCCAATTAGTCCTATGCCATGTTCTGAATGCACTGAATGAGTGTTTTTCACCGGAAATGTCCTCAGAGGTGCTGTTTAGGGTATAGCGAGAGGCCGTGATAGGTCTTATACGCGCCGTGCTGGGAAGAGTTGGGGCGGAAAGCTAGCCCAAGAGAATAGGCGATCTAGTTCGAGAAATGCGATACTGTACCACCACTAGTTTTTCTTAATATGCTTTCCTCAGGTATATGATTCGCTTGGTCTATCACACCACACTATTTCTCGTTCTACCAGGGTGATTTCTCCACTGGGTAGGCACCTAAACGTTAGCCCTTACCCTCACACTCGCCAGCGCAGAAGTACGCTGACAGGCTGGTATCTGGATCCCGCAGTTTACCCTCTGGCTAACCTCTCCCTTCAATGCTCCGGCCTGCCAGCTCAGAGCTACCGACTTTCCAGGCTGGTGCCAGAGTCAATGCGCCGGGACACGTCTCTCTTCTATGTCTAGAGTACCAGGCCACAGTCACGACGAAGCCAAGAGCCCGAGGGGTCACCAGAGCTAATTCCGTAGCAGCTTGGGACCCCCTCCCGTCTCCTCACTGCACTTTGAAGCTATCGACATGAGTTCTGGAAGAACGAAGGTAACCTGACAGCAGGATCCATGGTCCCCGTCTCGATTTTTTTAAGTGGGATCTGGACCATTCCGAAGAAGTCCGTCCAATCTCGTCCAAAGGTCGACGCCCTGATGGCCCAACTGGTGGATTACTGGTCGAACCCGGCAGCGCGGAGTTTAGCATTGCCTACTCACTGCCTTCGCCTCGAAGCTAACGATGTGAGTTCCGCCGTGAAACTCAGGGTCCGGGGGCCGTTTGCAAGTCTTCAGCCGGCCTGTGCGGTCATGGTTTCCCCTTGTGGGGCGTTCCTCGGGTAGAGCACAGTATACTTACAAAATGGTACACTCCCGATTACACACGTCGACAAATGTAACTCTTTGATTAATGGAATATAATGGCAGTTTCTTATGGAAAATAATGCTCTGATTTCAAATTTGTGGAGCATTTTTTGTAACGGGCAATGTTTTTTTGGAGTAGGCAATTAAAAAGTACACACTGTCGTTAAATTATTGTTTGCTGTATTTCGTATATATTCGTTTTTAGTGCCCAGCAATAGTCTGTAAGCACATTTTTATTTCATTTCCCCTTATAATAATATTTCCATAGTTGCAATGTCTTGGTAAAATCACTCACCGTGTTTGTCACTCAAAGCAACGAAATTTTCAGGAAAGAAGTCTAAGTGTGAATACAGAAATTAATATTAAGGAATATATTACATCCCAGAGCATTATAATTATAAAGGAGTTCCGACACTATTTCTTCATAAATCCCAGCTTTTTTGATACCAAGGAATTCCGTTACGACATTTTTGTGATACCTGGCTGGGGTAAACTCTGTTAGCCGACGGTAGGTCTGCGCCGGAACTCACCGTCCATCGGGGGTGAAGATCCCCCTAAGAAAAATCATGCATCATACTTACGAGACTGATGACCTTAGCAGTTGACGGGCCCGGAATCACTAATCAGTCAATGGAAGCGGGACAGTGGCAGGGAGGAGCGGAGCAGGAAAGAGTTTCGAGAGTGAATGTGTACAAATGAATGCTTACATTTTATACCACAAAAATAATTCATTCTGCTTCATGAGTACAAAGATAAGTATAAGAAAAATCATCAGGCAACGCTGGGTGTATTAAATTATAACTAGTGGTGCTACAGAATGACACAAACTTTCCCGTATTAGTTTTCTATTTCTTTTGGTCTCGGCTAGCTATTCAGACTTGCCTCATCCTCTTGTCAGCTGTCATTTATCGCCACCCTAAGTACATTTCTTTTTTTAAATTTTCGGTTTCCTAATAGTAGAACGGAAATATTATACTTTAAGAATATTAAAGAACAGTGAAATCTCGTCCCAAATTGCAATTTTCTCTGAAAAATGTGTAGCCGTTTTTAAGAAAATGGTGCTTAAGTGCAACTGTAATTTCAAAATTTGAAGATCTTTTTCACAGAAAATTTTTGTGTGATTTATTCATTTAAACTCGTTTGAAGTACTTTAATTGACAAATGCAATAGCGTTTTCAGACTGCTAGAAATTTGCATATTAACGTCAAGAGAGACCTTTCAAAAAATTACATTTTTATGCAATTTTTGAAAAAACAAAAAAAAACCTCGATATCAACTTCACGTCATATTAAAAAGTGGAATTAGCACTATCCGTTCAAAAAGTTTAAAGTAAAAAAATTAGAGCTGTTGTTTGAGAAAAATGACGTTTGAGCGTTTCTGAAAATGCGAACTTTTAAGGTATTTTTTCAGAAAACGATTCAGTTTTCAAGACTATATTATTGATTTATAGCACATGTACTCATAAATACAGTAATGTGAACAAATTGCCGCTGCTATAAATATTAACGACGCGCGAGACAAGTCAAAAAGTTCCTTTTTTGTCATTTTTGAAAAAAATAAAAGAATAGAGCGATTTGACGTTTATGTCTAGTAGAGTACATATTGCACTATCCATACCAAAAATTTAAAGGAAAAATTAGGAGCCATTTTTGTGAAAATATTTTATAAATTGCACATATTGCTCGCAATATTGCACGAAAGCTATTAACATTTTCAAAAAAGAGCATGACCTCAATGAAACAACTCACTAATGAGAACAAATTTTATTTAAAGGAAAAATCTCTATCTTCAATTTTGTAGTTGTACGAAAACGCCCGAAAAATTTTGAAATATTGAAATTTTCGAAAATTAAGAGTTATATCTGAATGGCGAACTTGCCATTTTTATAAGTGTATTTTGCTATATTCTTAGCAGATATTTAAAGAAAAAAATTTGGTGCCATTTTTGAGAAAATTTTGAAAACATACGAAGGGTTTGATGTAAAATACCCCCAAAACTAATGAAACCCTATTTTCAAAATAACGGAGCTTGAACTCAGATCAAATAGACAGGGGTTTCTTCAATGTGGGAAAAATCCTATGTATGGTTTAGGCGCTAGTTGTGTTCTCAGCCACTAGGCGAAAAGGCAGATGGTTTACGGTATGGTACACCACACGGACAGACGCATTGTTTATGCGTTAGTGCTATTCACATACACCAGACGGACGGATTTGTGGGTCCTTGAAACCGAATAATCGAACGACGCATCTGTTTGTCCGTCTGTAACAACGCTAGCGGCTAAACCGATCCACCGATTTTCTCCAAAATTGATATTCCCCAATCGATCTGAATGACGTCGCGGCCCCTTGAATTTGAACCTGATATTTTAATTTTTGGGGGTACTTTTCTTGAAACCCCTGGGACATTCTCAAAATTTTGAAAAAAATTGATTCGTATTGTATTAAGTTTCATTATTGGATAGTGTGAAGAGTGTGCTGGTTTCATTTGCGATGAAAAGTCTGATTTTTCGAAAATTAAAAAAGTTCAATATTTTATCGGAGTCTTCCTAAAACTAAAATATTGATGATAGAGATTTCATTTCTAACTGAAATCTGTTCCTTAAAGATAGATTTAAAATTATGGTCATGTATAATTTTTCGAAAATTGGAGTATTTTTCGTGAAATTAGAGAAAGTATGTGCTGTTTTAGCTCTACTAGGTCATGTTTAGAATGGATTCGAATAGTAATTCTATTCAATATTTAAAAACTGACCTTTAAAATCTTAACTCTTCAAGAAGTGCGATGTAAATGCTCGCGGTAGACATACACCAGTACTGAACTATCTCAATTAATTTTCTATATTTGTATGCAGCCCCCCGTAAAAAGTTATCAGACGCTACTGTTTCTTACTTTATTACTCCGTTTATACGTATGTATACGGAAAAGTAAAAATTGCCGCATAAAATCTGCCGGGAACAAGTTTTGATTACCACAAACGAGCCGAACACGATGTGACCGGGCTTTGAACCCCGCGACCCCGAGATGAAAGCTGTGCCATCGATGTGTGAAGTGCAGTATCACGATATAGGAACAGTTGTTTTGCTGGACGATGTTTGGGAACTTTGAGCGATATGGAAAGGATTAGTATACACTCTTCTTTAACTCGAAATCCTCCCATTGTTAGAGACAACCGTTAATAATAGCGAGCATTTCGTAGATATTCTGACAGAGTTTTGCGGAGAAGTTTTTGTGCCTGCAAGGTGGGTTTGCACCGATGCAGTCAGTCTTCTGTGTGAATTTGAACAGTTGATAAAGAAGAGCGATAAAGCAACGTTTTAAGAAGCTATCTTCTGATTGAAACAATGAATGTAGCGATACACTAGTAATACTGACATGCAACTCTCACATGTTCAAAGATTTAATTAATACTTAGAAGGGGTTTTGAGCACCTCTTAATGAACGGTATTTTTTACGATTGTTATATCTGAAATTTGTACCGATGTATTGAAATAGATCGTTGCCATCGTTACGTTAGGGCTGGCCGAGCAGGTGAGGTGGGGGCGGCAGTGGGGCCAAGTGAGGATGAGCACGGCTTGGGAGGGTTGCAGGGCGAGGGGACGGGACGTGTGAGGAGACAAGGGCAGGTGAAGAGCGGGGCAGAGGCATGAAGACGGGCCGTGAGTGAGTAGGCCGACAGGGAGGGGGTGAAGGGTTTGGTAGCAGCCGGGAGGGAAGAGCAGACAAACGAGTGAGATTGATTGATGGTACGGGAGCGTCAACTGTTTTGGACGTCAGTAGTCAATGTTATATTGCGAGAGGTGGCGGTGTTTCTCCCCCTCAACGTCAACTTGCCCCCTCAACACGGTTCCCTCCTTCAGTGAGGGAAGGAAATATCGCTCGCGTTCCGTGATCCTATTGTTAGGGTACTGCCCCGGTATCCACCTGGCACTGATGGGAGAACGGAAGCCACGATGAGAGCAGCCGGCCGCTAGGATTCTCCTCCAGAGAGCGACTGGCGGCGAGTCAGAGTCCACCATTACCGCCGGGGCTCGTACTCTCGGGTTTCCCGGAGAGTGGTTGCAGTGGCCAATGGTCGGCCCGATCGAACTCAGCCGGTGCAAGTGGGCCGATTAATTGATGATTCCAGGCACGTCAACTGCTAAGGACATTAGTCCCGTAAGAGTAGTGCATTTCTTTTTTCCTCGAGAGGTGGCGGTGATCTTCCCTCTCTGGATGTTAAGATCCGGCACAGACCTGTCAGCTAGCGAGGTTTTCCCCATTCATGTATGTCCCAACAAGGGACACCGCCCCTGCCGGGACAAGCTCTAAGTTCTCGACCGGTCTCCTGGCATTTTGTGCGTGTAAGTGTTAGTGTGTGTACGTAACGGATGCGGATAAGACAAGGAAGAGGAAGAAGATACAGTGCAAAAGATCGCCTGTTTGTTAGGGTTTGCTCCGGCATTCGCCTGGAGTTGACAGGAAAAACAACGGAAAACTATCGATCAAATCAGCCGGCCACTAGAATTCTCCCCCAGACAGCGACTGAATTCGATCTAGCTATGTAGATAGTGTCGGGACTCAAATCTCAGGATCTCCTAGTCAGAGGCACTGCAGTGAGATTGGTTAATGCTCTGAGCTACCTCTCCCGGTCAAGTGGGTGAGACCTGAGACAGAGCGCGTTAGGAGTCGAGAGGCGAGGTGAGCGGGAGTGGGTGGGGGTGCGGGTGCGTCCCGATGCGCCGGGCGACAAGTGGCGTCTTCCGCAGGCGACCCGCCCGCCCGCGCGCCGGCTGTGCACCTATGGGAGCAAGTGTCAAGTGCGCGGCGCGGTCTACCGTGAACGTCTCCGACACCTCTGGGGCGCGTGGCGGCGGGGTGGGGGGCGCGGCGGGGGCGGTGGGGGCGGCGGCGGGACGGCTGACCGCGCGCGCCGCTCCACGCGCTCCGCAGTCGCCTTGCCACCGCCCGCCGCCGCCGCCGCCGCCTTCGCCGCCGCCATGGTCTGCTTCCGAGGAAGGCGGCTTCGGCCGCCGGCAGCGCGACATCCTCACGGACCCGCGAGGAGCGCGCCCCAAAGGTACAACAACCCAGCGCCTTCTTCTCATTAGCTCAACACGGTTTTCTTTTCAGAAAAAAAAAAGAGTTGCTGGTATCTATGTTTTTCTTCTTAAAGATCTTACCGATTGCAATAGCGACCAGTCATCGGAGCTAATCTTGCGGCGTCTGGGCCATGAACGAAAGTTCTTTCAAAAGAACTTCGTTTTTCGAACTAATTTTGCAGCTCTAAGAAGGGGAGAAACCTAAGTTCGTTTTGAACGACTTTTGTTTTCCAACCGACGCTGCAAGATTAGCTCGGAAGATCGCTACGAAGCAGGAATAAAAATGTTGATACTCAACAACACCATTTTCTCAAATTATTAGAACCTCACCAGCGATATCATCAACGGTTTTACTTACTAGAAGTGAAAGTGCTATAAAATGTGTGTATTTTAAGACGCATTATAGATTTTTGTGATGAATTTAAATATCTGCGGTGGCTTCCGGTTGAAAGACATAACCACATAATCTTTAAAATTCGTAATAAACATATCAAACGTGATAAAAATAGTTTATGGAAATGAAATATCTTATCAAAATCTTAAGTATCTAACATTCTTCAGATTCGATGAATTTTACAGGCCTTTGTTACGAGCTTAGGTCAAAGGAAATAGAAACACGCGTTGCCAGCTACTTTTTGGGATTTCAATGTATGAAAAAGTGATTCTAATACCCAAGAAAGGCGTGTTTTTACATTGTCAATTTATTAGTTTGTTTCTGTTACTCCGAGTTAGCAGTTTATTTGCTTTATAGTTATTACCAGGATTTACAATGTATAATGGTTAAACCATGCGTAGATATTATTAATAGTACCCAAAATCAAACTATTATAACATTGATTAATATTATCCGACTGATTAATTAATTTATTTAATATTAAATTAAGGTTGCAAAAGATTTATCGAATATAAATCTATCTATGTGATAAATAAATAAATAGAGATATTGTCAGGTATCAATATTTTATTCCACTAATGATCATTTCGATTCGCGTAGCGATCATCCTCAGAGCTAAAAACAATACAATATACAAGTGAAATTTAACACGTTGGTTATTGTATACAAGATGCGTAAGCAAACTGATCGTACATACCTTGCAGCTTCTGGGCCGAAAACAAAAGTTCTGCGAATTTTTGAGGCGTGTGTCTTGTTTAAGAGCACAGCCGGTCGGCAGCGGGAGGGGCGGGAAGCCCGCTGCCGAACTTTGTTTTCGGCGCCAGAAGCTGCAAGGTATGTACGATCCAGTTTGCTTACGCATCTTGTATACAATAACCAACCTGTTAATATTTCACATTGTAATATTTGTATTGTTTTTAGCTCTGAGGATGATTGCCTACGCGATCGAAATGATCATTAGTTGGAATTAAAATATTGATACCTGACAATATCTCTATTTATTTATCAAAATAAAAAAGGTATCTACTTCACCAACAATCCAATTAACTATCTATGTGAATTAGGTTGAGATTATTTTTTTCTCTAAAAATATGCTCAGCCTTGTCTTCTTAGCCAAGTTTCGAATTTGAGACTTTTAGCAAGCCCCCAAATCATGAAGCACGCTCACGAAAATATGTAGCTGTGTTATAGCAACATTTATAGAGAAGTAAAAACTTGTCTGATATTTCGAATCAAAGTATTCGAATTGAAATTATCCACCTAAAACTAGCACTGGAAGAAATAGGTTCACGATTCACTTTATTGTCATATTTAATCATTATATAATGTGTTGTAATTAACAAGGAAGATTTAAGAAAATATATCCAAAAACGCAAAAATTGTGGGATAACACATAAACAATAAATCCTTGAAGAAGGTATTTATCATAGATGTACAATTTTTCGGACCACATTGCCAACGTTTTAAATGCCAAATTCGCACAACTAAGTGAATAGTTAGTCATTGTATTAAACGCTTCTTGCTTAATTCTTTAAAATCTCTAGAAATATAACTGATTTTCAAATTTATTCAAGTCATGATCAATCAAGAATCATATTTCAAAATTATTTATAGCGAATTTTAAAGAATTTTTAAAATAGTATTTTGAAAATCCTACGATGATGCTTAATTTGTTAACATTTCTTGGCTTCAGAGGGAGATACATTTGTAGATTCCTGAACATAAACTGAACTAAGTAAACTACTTAAAATACCGCCACAAAGGAACCCGAGCATGAGGTGGCCTGTCAGAAGATCGTGTTACACGTGCCATTCTAACTTCGTGTATTGTAACTTCGAGTCCAGGACGCTATATTTCATGCTAATGAAAAACGTAAATGCAAATTTAAATTAGGAAGGTACCCTACAATTTTTGTTAGAATTTAATATTTAATTGTTAAAACGTAAACGTAGTTAAAAGGAAATAATTTTGTGAATGTATTTTGTAATTATGACTTTCTTTAAGCATTTACTCAACATTTAAAACTTGTATAGAAATACAAACGTTTAATGAAAATTGAACTTATTCTACAGTCGTTTTCGACTATCCATAAACAAACTGTGAAGACGAGTTTGAAAAAATTGAGGACATTTTGTTAATGTTTCAGGGCAAATAAGTCTCCAAATAAAACGCGTGTACTAAAGAAGCAAAAGATTGGGCGATTGGAAGAGGAATAAAATGAAGCAGAAGTCTCGTAAAAGCATGATTTTCCAAAAATAGTTTTCCGTGAACTTAGATTGATTTTTCCAGATCAAATTTTGATGACGACACTATCATAATGTTCCACGAGTTGTTAACTGTGATGAGATGTACCATGAACCATATCGAACAACGCAGGATTCTAAAATATTTCCAATATGTTCTTTTAATTCTATTGAAAATACTATGTAAATAAATATCCAGGAATATTCAAATAATCCGTATAAAATATTATGAAAATGAAAAAATACATAGACTGAAACGCAAAGAAACAATTCCCCTAATTAATTGATTAATCTTGGTTCGAAGAATAGTATATTCCAAGATTTCATTAGTTAAGTGGGTGGTCATGTTTTAGATAACACCGTGATAAATATTTAATAGTAATATTAATGTGATCATTGAAATTGAATGTTCACCTTTTAAAAGAAATGTCATCAGAGCGCGGAATCATAAAGATAAGAATTAAGAACAATTTCTCAGTAGAGAATTCGCATGCCATTCTTTATTCGTTGCGCTCAAGGTCTTGTACGTGTAAGGTGTTATCTAAAGGTGTTGTTTTTGTTTTTGCGAAAGGGATTCTTGTTTTATTTCCACCAATTATAGTTGTTCTGTTTTTATACCTTGTGTCTTTGCGAAACGTTTGCTATAAAGTGCGAGAATGCATCTTTGTGTCATTAACAGCGCTGCAAGACATCAGGTAGTAACCTACTGAAGACCTAATAGGGAAGAGGTTGATCCGTGAATGTATTCCTCATGTTTATAAATTTTCATGTGTAGAATAGGCATGCGTATTGAATTACTCAATAGTATTCATTTGTAATAGTTCCGACAAAATTGGTTTTAGAGGGACAAATTTCAAACGATATGACATTCAATCATCGAATAATAAAAAAGATACGAAATTTGAGAATTTGAAACTTGGTCGTGTTTCCTATCATTTGGTTTAAGGACCAATCATTACTTTCAAAGTACTTATAAAAGTACCTTACTATCAAACTTTCCTGCTGGAATTAATTCTCTTCTATGCTTTATATTTCTACTTACTTAAAGTAAAACAACATTACGAACTATAACATATATCAACAAATTATTACATTTAAAAACTAAATGATGAATTAATAATTTCATTAGAGTGAAACTTAGATCAAAATTGGGAGAATCCCTCACCATTATGATCAGGCTTCCTTCTTAAGTAATTATGCCAAATTGTGAAAATTGTAATACATTTTACAAAGGCTTCGAAAGAATTCAGATTCGAGTTCATACTTGGGCTCGATTTCAAACTCGAGATAATTAGAGCCTAGTTATACTCCTTCTCATTACAAAAATTAATAAATTAATAATAGAATATTAATAAAACTATAACCTGTTTCTAAATTTGCTCGAAACTTTGAATATTGAATGAGAATAATTGTTGAATCTGACTTTTCGAATTCAGAACGATTCATAACCGTTATAGAAAGGAAATTATTTACAACAATTTTGTATAAATATTCCTGAACATTGAATTTGAGCTTCTTCATACATTTAAAATGACGCCTGGAGACAGAACGTGTGGAGCACCTCCTATCTTAATTCAGGTCGCACGTGTCCATTTTCTCTTTTGACTCACCTTACGTGATCTTTGAAGACCCCAGGTTATAGGGATGTCAGAGTCTCTTGCAATTGGAGAGGAGAGAGAGAGAGAGAGAGAGGGAGAGAGAGAGGGGGGAAGGAGAGAGAGGGGGGAGGATTCAGACAATAAGATGTACAAGTAAACTGCCCATTTCATGCTGTTTATTGATAACTTAACGACCTAGAGGAATAGCTAGTTTACGGGTGATAGCACGTTGCTTGCCTAGCAAGTTTTTTTATTATTATCCCTCTACGTCCCTCACCCCCTTCTATGTCCATCGGGTACCTACTTTGGCTTCTGCCTTCAGATAGTCTTCCAAGCAGCGTCAAAGGTTGCGTGCAAGCCAACGGAAGTGCTTATAAATCCTCATCTTCAGGGCCCAGAGTTCGATATGAACCGTAATTGAATTAAATTGATCGTATTCACTTTGAAAGAACTGCCAGGATCCTTTCTTTGACAGAGCGTTAGAGGGTTATATGAAACCTGTATCTTTCAAGGGAATAAACGAAGTCAATACTTATTACAATGTAATATTTTAATATCCTATTTGATATTAAATGGTCTCTTATGATAGCGTTGAAGGCAGTTCTATTTCTCCCACCTATACTGTTTCCTGTCGACAAACTCTGTTGCTCGATCTAAGCTCTTCTTTGAGCTTCAGAAGAAATGGTATTACCGGGCGTTAACCCACTTGCCACTTGCTCCCCGCGAGCGCTCCTCCTCTTCAATTTTGCATTACTCCTTCATTTGTTGTGTCCATGACGGAAACAATAATAGACGACATCTTCGGAGGTGCAGGTCGCATTGAAACCAGTGGCGCCGTCCCCACGTGACTCTCGAAACGTCAAGCGCAAGAATGTTATACAATTAAGACGTCAAACTTATTTGACAGAGATCATGTTTTTACCAATTTAAAATTATCGGCAGCAATATAATACTTTTTTATGGTTCAATAAGTGTTTGTTTTCTTTTTTAATACATAATCACTACATTAAAAACGAAATTAAAAACTAGAAACATTATTTAATTGCACTTAAAGTAAAATACGTTAGGAAAACGCGCGGATGACGATAAATACAATTTTCTAACTAACAAACAGTGAAGATATTGCAATTTGAATTGTACTGGCTCTAATACCTTTTAGCTTTTACTATATTAATTCCCAATTTGATAGGAAATGAATAATTGCACGAAGGCACCTACGCTGAAATTATTTTAGACGTTTCTGTTTGCATACAGTAATTTGCTGCGGGCCATAGAAATGTCCTTGTACATAGCGAACTGCAGTTCTTGATCGCTGCTCTAATTAAACACCACTGTTTATTACAATTTGGATTTTAAGAGCAAACGAGCCACTAGTATTGTGTGAAAACGCATTTATCTAGTGTTTAAAGAACTTGCCCTTCAAAAAAATTAGGTTTTTTCGATGTTAAATGCTTGGGAACCCCAAAAAATATTGATTCATCTGAGTTGAATCCAAACGAACAATTCATGTACACAAAACTGAATCTTTACACTCTGTCAATAACACCCAGGAAATTAGTAACTGAAGATGTTTGGAGACGTACGGGTCATTACCGTTCAAGGTCAGTTGAACGGTATTGTGCAAATTTCGAATCGCGGGCAGAACTAATCCATATCGATGACTACTTTCGTAATGCGACCTTTCCTGCTAATGAACTTTAACGTCAGTTCTAATTAATAATCCAATAATGTCATCTTCATTCCATGATTGATAGCTGTTAGAAATTTCCATTATGTTAGTTGCTCGCGAGGTATTTACGGCACGTTCTTCAAACAAATTTAAACCGGTGTTCACTTCCATAAGATGTTACGTAAGTTTCCAAAACTTCTAATAATACGTCTCAAGTTCTACCCAAATGTAATTGCAAGATGTAGCCAAAACATTGTATGGTTAAGTAAGCGAAAGAAGCATGGCATTGTATTTCATTGGTCTCGTGTTCACACACGTTTATTTAAAAGGAAATTCCTCTCTTTAGTGCTTTTTCACCAACCAACCTTGATAAACGTGCTACACATGACTTCCAATCTCAGAGATAACGCTAACAATGACTCTGATGTAGCCCTCGAGAGTCTACTCTTCAGATTTAATTTTATTGAATGCTGTATTCGGGACGATGACCGAGACGATCGTACTTCGATACTTCAATATCGTCTCAGTCGTTTATGGAAAATGGTGAGAAATATCCGAAAAAAAAAATCACTAAAGATACCACGAAAGCGTTGAGTGTTCAGGAGATACCATTTTGATAAAAATGAAAAAGTTTATTTTATGTTTGTCTACAGTCTAGAAACTATGTGTGAGATATGGTAAGAAGTGCGGGTAAAAACAAGGGTAATCGAAATTTAAGAATACGAGTATATTCCACATGTTATATTAATACCCAACGATTCTCTTTTCCACAGAACAACTGTAAATTCAATACTTTCTATTTGAGTAAAAAATATAATTGCTAATCATATATATTTATAACATATTTTGAAAATAATGTTGCAAATGATTATTTGAACGACTTTAATATTCCTATAAACAGAGCAGCAAAAATTATTCGGAGAGTCATTTTTTTTTCAGAGAGTTTTGTGCGACGAAGTAAATTGTGGAAAAAGTATCAAGTATTATGATGGATCGACGAGTGAATGACAATGAACATGGTTGATAATGATGTTTAAGCTGAAGCTCAATTTGAACCCTTCAACATTTTGAAACTATTATTTATTCAAACTACGATACTTGCAAATACATCTGAAGTGAAATCGAGCAAGTACTCACGTATGAAAGAGTAATTACGACGTGAAAAGAAGAAAAACGAATTGTTAGACTTTTGCTGCATTTTAATTTTCAAAAATCTAAATACGTTTATAAGTGGAACGAAGGGAATCATTTTCACAAATTATAAATATAATTAAGAAAAAGTATAATATTTCGATGCAGATGACCAATAAAACTAATGATTCTCCAACGAAGCCCCATGTACTCTTGCCGCCCCTCAACATACCAGCTGTACCAGAGATAGGGTAACATGAAAAATCGAATCTCGTGATAACATAAGTGGTGTTTGCACTTGACAACTGGGAGGGTTCTGTTCAGGAAATAAACGCATTAGTCCCGGGACAAGACTTTAAGCATAATGATTAAAGTTCCATAGCAATTGTTCTAAAATGCAGTAATTTTGAATGTCAAGTAATAAAATTTAAGATCGTAAGAGAGTCTATAATTATTTCTAAAGGTTATATTGTATTCATATGTGAACATCGTATTATAATTTGAGATCAAATCAAGGCACAATTTGTACCTTTCATTAGGGAGTAAATTGCCATTTACGGGGATAAATTAGCGAAAAATAAAAAATAAAAAAATTAAGAAATTGCAGTATTCTGATGTTGGTGTATGGTTGTAAAACGTACTCCTGGAACATGATAATTAAATTTGTAACGAATTATTCCTAAATTTATAAGATTTAGAAATATTTGCGTTTTAATATTAATGTGATACACACACAGCTTTATGGCTTCTTCCACAAATCCTTATTTTTATTCACTCAAGTTCTCAGAGTACATTATTTTTAATAGTTCTTATGGTACAATTCGTATTTAATGGTACAATTTTTATTTAATTTGAGAAGTGTATTGACTGCTGTTCATAAGCAAATTGCATCACAACCAAAATATTCGCAGACACTTAGATTGCAATTTCAGGCAGTGATGTTAGGTGCCTTCCTAGATGGCGCAGAAGCTTAAAGCAATTTCCACGTTCGCGAACCCGAAAGCTTCAAACTCGAGTCCTCGTAAGGCATGGTTATATCGTAGAGGGTTCTCACTCTACTACTCACATCCTTTCTGAACCATTATCCAAGTCGCAATTGTTATCCCACCATCATCCATCCCGTCATAATCATCTCTACCATCATCTATTCAATGGACGGCAGTGGCATATCACCCAGGAAAGGGGAGAATCATAAAACCTTATCGCTTACCAATTCCAATAAATGAGTTTGGTATTCCTCACTTTTTGTTTTCTTAGGGACGAATCAAAACAGCCCTCTTATGATTTTATAGGAGTAAACTGAGAGTTTTACAGATAAATAAAATTACATCATTGATTAACATTCGTAAAATATCCTGAAACTAATGTAGATTTTTTGTTACAATGCTTTATTCATTTTATGAAATACAATTTTGTGTTCATCTTCAGCACGACTTACCACAAGAGTTCGGACAAAACTATTAAGATATTCAAAGAAATGAATTCATTGATTTGGTCATTCATTTACGTTTCCACCTTCGATATCCTTTTGGCCCTTTGCAAAGCATTTATCTGCATTCTCAAGTACACTTAAGACCAGCGTGTGGTCAACACCTTAATGTTTTGGCTTATCACTTTTGTTCTCACTATCTGAGGGCGCTTCTGTGAGTGAGTGATGAAAGGCCAATCAAAGAATACCTCTGTACTACATGACGACTTACAGTCAGTGATCAATTCTATCCATAAACGTGAATCTCGAGAGATCAGATTGGGGGATATCAAAGATACGTCATTGGCACACATGCAGCCAACACATGTATACCTACCAAATGGCAATACGTTTTCTAGAAGACGCTCAATAAGATAGATATTTTCTAGATAACGCTCGAAAAAGGAGAATGGAACGCAATATATGTAGATTACGTTTGAATGTTTATATTTTCATTAAAAACCCTTATGTAAAAGCAGCGTAAAATAATTTAACTGTAATATTAAATGATATTAAAAACTGTTTATAATCAGAAGAAAACAGTTTTGGAGGAAATGAGATTTCTTCAATATAGTTTAGGGTAGAATTTTCAATAATCTCAATGTTTAAACATGAGATCAATACTTTTTAGATATGCTCAGTACATCACACCAAGATCGGAATTCTACAACAATTATAGAGGGTCCGGGGTGCAACGTCTAAAGATATAAATACACTTTATTAGGACGAACATTTTTTTCATTTTTTTCTCATTTTTGCTTTCCAACTACAATATAGAGGAGAAAACGTATTGTAATTACACCAACAATACATTTGGAATTTCCAGTCGTAAAATCCTCTTTAAGGTTTTTTGGAGGTGTGAATACGAACAAATGTGAGGATGAAAGTATATTAGTGCTGTCCTAAAGATGGTAACGCTTGGTGCTGGTAGCGGGGAGTTACGCGTAATTTTGTATCCAAAAATCGGGGTGTTTGTCTATGTGACTCTGCCTGAATAGATGGATAGATGTCCCACGCGTAACTCAGTCCAATTAAAAGCTTTTGAGCTTAAATTTGGTAAATACGGTAGCAGCAAGATCTAGTTGTGCGATTTCCGAGATCTTTAAGGCATTTTGGGTGTAATTTTCATCAAACCCCTGAGACATTTTCAAAACATTGTTGCAATTTCAAACTTTAATTATTGGCTCAAATAGAACGAGTATTTAAAAAAGGTGCAGTTCCGATTTCGTCATAATCTCTGAAGTTTTGAATATTACAAGATTTGTAATTTATTTTTGAATGTTTCCTTTACCTTTAATACTACAGTAATACTACTATTAATTCCTCTTATACTATTATAAATGCAGAGATTTCTCTTTCAATGAAATTTATATCTAAATTTTACATTTTCAAATAATGCTAGGCACCTTTCTAAAATATATGAGTTGTTGCGTAACAATGAGTAAAATTAAGAGGAAGAAAAGTTTTACAGTTTTACTTATTAACACTTTTATATTCATTTGCTAATTACATTGTACAATCATTTTGTTCTATAATAAAGGATGCTAATTATATCGGTGAGGGGAATATATTAATTTTTTTGCAAAGTTCGGTCGGATAAACGCGTTGCGAGGCACAGCCTGCGCCCAGCACTCACATCAAGCTACACTTGATTTTCATTATCCTAAAAGACATGTTGAAGGAACTGTAGCGTACATCTGACCCTTCAAATAAATAAAATGTTTTATATTTAATATCCTTTTAATTACTAATGTTTTTCAATTTATTTTATATTAAAGCAAATTAAATTAACTCATTTGAAAACAATAATTTCAATTTTTTAATAGATTTTTCCATTTGTTGAAAAAGTATATATTTGTTGTGAGGTGGTGAGGTTATCTGGCCTGCATCTCATTCATTCCACATTTAAATTCGATGATCACCACAATGTTGGCATTCTATTCGAAATTGCGAGGCCATGAGGATAACAGTGCGAAAGCCTAAAAATAGTGTAGACACAAGGGAGGTCGGTCTGTTAACTGCCAGCAAATGCTCGCAAAAGTAACATGCGCTGTTTGCTCTCACTTGTCCGGGCAACCTCTGGCCTCTACCCGCAGTAAAACTGTCATGAATGAAATCTGCCGGCTCCTGGGGCGCAGTCGCTGAGCTGAGATCAAAAGACGCGGTACTCGCATAAGACGAACAAAACTCGGTGCCTTCGTGAGCCTTCGGAAACGTCTTCGAGAGAGTACACATCGTCTCAGGTCACCTATTTTAATAATTCGAATGCGCGAAGAAATGGAAAGAAAAGCTTCTAGCTGGGGAGGAGAAGAATGAGGAAGGAAATATCGCTCGCGCTGTGTAGTCCCTTTTCTTAGGGTACTTGTCCGACATTCGCCTGAAATTGATTTGATAAACCGGGAAAAACTACCGATGGGAGCAGCCAGCCGCTGGAATTCTCCACCACACAGCGGCTTATTCGGCCCGAGTATCTAGCTAGAGTCGAGAAACCGCCACCGCCGGGACTCGAACCGTACGGGCTCCCGGCCGGTGTCGCCGCAGGGGCAGTGTGAAGGCTCTGGCTCTGAGCCCCGTGGGTCGTTTCGCGGGTGAGGGCCCCGCGTGTGACCGTGGCCGCGCCGCGCCGCGCCGTGGGCCTTGGACTCGGCCTCTGTGTAGGGGGCCTCGTCTCGCTGCTCATCGTTGCTCCTCGCGAGCGCAGCGCTACCATCCACACCGGCTGAGTTGAGCTCATTGCCGCTCTCTCTGCTGCCACTCTCACCGGGGGGTCCTAGCGTTCGAATCACGACGGAGATACTACGTCGAATTTAGTTGCCTCGAGAATAACTGTAGCGATCAGATGCTCTGTTCGGTAGTATATCGTGGTTTCTTCGATCAAAACTAGGTGAATGCCGGGGCAGTATCCTAGCAAACGGGCCACGAACGGCGCATCGCCTTTTCTCCTCTTCCTTGTCATATCTTCACCCCTTTCTTACACATACTTACTCTAATATGCACTACACTATTACACATATCTGAAGTCCGGTCGAGAGTTTACAGCTAGTTCCGGCTGGGGCGGTGCCCCGCTGGAGAGAGATTCCAGGTTGGGAAAACCCCCGATAGCGGACGGTCGGTCGGCGCCGGATCTCATCATCTAGCGGGAACACCATTGCCACATTACAACATACACTACACTCACGGGATTAATGACCTTAGCCGTCGACGCGCCCGGAATCACCAAACATTCTATGCCGCCAGAGCCCCAGTCACAACCACCACCTCCGCCATTGCCACGGCCATTGCCTCACCCACGGTCCCCGCCACAGCAACTGCCGCCGCCTCCCCTCGCTGGCACCTCAGACTCTGTCCCTCTGCCGCTACTACCGCTGACCCCGCCGCCATGTTCGCCACCGAACCGTCACAAGTACCGGCGAAGCTCTTATCTCCCACTTCCGCTCCCGCCAAAGCCTCTGCAACAGCCACCACCTCCCCGAGCATCGCTGCTTCACCCACACTCATCATCACCGCGTCCACCGTCATCGCGAGCACGCTCCGTTACGCAAGGAGCTGTCCCCACTCCAAGCCCTGCTTTACTGTTCTGTGCTCTGGGATCTTCCAGCGCTTTCCTCCGCCTACAATTTGAAAGCACTGTTGCAAGCTTAACACTAAGTATTAACTAGCAAATAGCAGGCCGAACAGTGCTTTCTTTTTTTAGCGAACTCACAGATATCGCCGCAATCTTCCATGCGTGATGGATTCTATAAGAGCATCAATTAATTACCGGTCCGGATGGAATGGGAGAGGGTATAGAAGAAAAAAGGAAGAATAAACGCGTCGCGGGTCCGTGACTCTTCGTTGGAGACTGCTTCTGGAATAGATTCTGAGGAACCAACGAACAACAACGACCGCTCAGAACCTCTAGAACTCCGCAACGTCTCGTCCATCACAGCTGCTTTGTGGCGTCGGATATCCGCAGAAGCCCGTACTTGTCCACAGAAGAACTACTCTTTTACGAAGCTTTGATTACGTTCTGACACTTTAATAAATGACGAGTCAACGACAGTGCTTGTTTAGGCCCAAGTTTTAAAATTATTTTATTCTTGTTTTTTATATGCTCTGTGTTTTCTTTGTTCTTATAATTTCGTTGATCAATTTTCCTATATTTTTAAAGCGTTGACTGGCAACAAAATTTTAACTTAGGATTGGTTTTCCCAAAGGTACTGAGAATACTTTACACAAATGCGTCATGCACTGAGTCATCAATCTCTTATCTACCCATTGCTCGTGAATGTTCCACTAGTTTATTCAGGAGTTAACCTGTAAAAACGAGTTTCCTATCGTTCCGATCGTCAACATTCTGTGGGGATTGACAAGGACTGTTTTTGGAGGTTACTTAGAAGCTTCCACTTATTTACCGAAATTAAATCGTGTACAATGTACATGTCTTGTGAGTTTAAGTGAACTTTGGAGAACTTTCGGTAAATTGCACCGTGGTTATAAAACGTGGTCTATGCTGGAAAATAATAGACCACAGCACACTATATATTTGAGATGGTTTGCAAATACAATAGCATCACCGGTCCGTTTTTTTTCTCGCAAAACGGAATCATGGAAGTAGGAACTTTTGATTTTAAGTTTGCTAATCACATTACTCTTCTTCATCGTAGTTCACCGCAGCTGAAGTAGACCTTCTGTCAGAAGAGGATATACTTCACGGTGAGTAGCATATGAACACTTCATGTTTGGAGAGACATTTCACTGAGAGAAAACTTGTACAATAAATTCTTGAACCCCAAAGGACCCTCAAAAGAAGAGAGCAAAACACTTTCACAAGAAAAGTTTGACTGTCTTATGCAGCTGCAGCTGCGATATCAATATGCATAGCTGCATGAGGAAGGTATATTCCACTAAGTTTTGTTTGATGTTAACCATATATCTTAATTATTGATGTTATTTCGGGCGTGCGTCTCATCAGGTGAATCAGTATTTTGTGTTACCAGAGTGTGTATCATCACCAGTTGATCAATGACCACCTGTTAAGTTTTGAAAAAAAGGTAATATTGAAGTGTTGAAGATTAGTATATTTTATTACAGCGGCGGATTCAGAGACAAATTTTTGGAGGGAAAATTCAAAATGTTTTGGTCGAATCTGTCATATTACAAATTTTGTAAAATGTCGCGGCTCACGCAGCGATAAGATTTTATTCGTTTTAATGATTATCCACAAATATTTGTACTTAAAAGTTTCAGGACACGTTAAAATTAATAGTTACTAAAAAATTTTAGGAGAGAAATTTCCCTTATTTCTCTCCCCGTGGATCAGCGTCAGTTCATTAATACGTATAGAGATAATTTAGTAAACTAGATCCATGGTCACAGAGACTCATCGCCTATGCCCCAGGTCCACAGAAAATCAGTTTCCTTAGTCATTGAACGTCGCTATACGTGAACACAAATAAAAATCTTCGGGTTATACTTTCTGTATCATGAACAAATGAAATAAAGAAACACGCACAAACTGATATTTCTGTACTGTGGGAAAATAAAATATAATTCAGGCATGATTCAGGATCTAAATTACTTTTGTTCGAATAAAATGCCAACAGCGGTTACATTCACAAAAGTTTGATAATACGCGTAGTTACCCAAAACATCATTTTCTGTTACTGGACAAATGACATTTAAGTGTGCTCATTTCCTAGCTGCATGTAATATCATTTGACATCATAGACATCGTAGACAGATTCTACATATCGCTCGATTTACTGAACGGATTACAATCTAAATTATATCATTTTGTGTCTGATTTTGAAATAACGAACTTCGCTTTGTGAGAAATGGGAAGTACCTTTTAATTCTTATTGATCAGCAATAAACAGCTACAATTCGTAAGCATATGAACGTAAGCGTGATTTTCTGTGGGAGGTTTTGGATATACACTATGCGTTCAGATACACTAATTTTGAAATTAGTCGCTACGTTTTTCCGTTTAACATTGAGACAATATTACTCGTAGACGTGGAAAAGCCAAATGATGTAGTAGTAAAAACTTATAGAAAAGAGCCACAAAAAATAACTTAACGAAAGTATTTCTTATGTTACAAAAAGTCGCTCATCTCAATAATTCACGAAGATCTCTTTGATCTTTAAAATAAAATAACATTTAGTTTTGGTCTCCTACTGTTTCATTTTCTTCTTACAAAAGTAGATCAAAATTTTATGCGCACGGTTTTTAATGATTTCACAATCAGGTGAGGAATTTTCGAAATGCTCAAAACTAATTGCGCCGCACAACAGTTACAATTAGTTCATCCATTTTCTTATGCCAATACGATTTTCTTCTGTTGATTTAACAGGATTTTCAAGTGAACGAAGGGTTTGAAGAAGATTCTTTCACAGTGTTTCATTTCTTTTCCCATTCTTATTCCAAAAGTCGCTCGTTGCTTGACATTTGAAGACAACGCATCACGAAACATAATTTCCATATTCTCCAAGGCAAATGAAGTATACGGGGGATGAATCTAACACAACATTAGGATTGTAACTATATTATGTTTTCTTTTACATTTTCAACACATCGTTTAACAATTTGAATAGTGCTTATCGTGCTTCTTGTAATGTTGATGACATTTCCAAAACGTCGCAAATGCATCTTGCATATCCCAAACATGACGCAGATAGAATGGAATTGTTGACTCACTATTTGGTTACTATTTAGTAGGTTATTGAGGATATTAGTGTGGGCAAACGTAATCCTTACAGTATGTCTTCTTGGAGACAGAATCTTAAATTGCTACCACTCAATTTGAGACTTGTCTGACATCCGCGGTCGCAGAGGTCTTCGAGACCTTGAAAAATTGATCGATGGGAGATTAGCCCATCGTCCAGTTCTAAGTAGTAGAGAAGTTCGGGCGCCCGGTGGGAGGCCTATTCTTAAGCACTTTGAGTGTCATGGGCGTCGTTTTGATGCTCTCCTTCTCAGATGGCCGTGTGTATAAAAATGATACACACTATGAAACGTCAACTATGCAATCAGATCTAATAATTTTGAAATTTAGTCATTACTTTTCTGCGTTGAACAACTGAAATCAGAAGAGAGTTAAAGTTCATTAATGATCTAAATTTAACTTCGCGAGAAAATAGATTTTACTTAATGTTATGAAATTTGGTTACAGTTCGTTGTGATGTCGATTTGAAAGTGAGTGGTGAGAATCTGCTACAGGATGATTAATGTACGTTTTGATCCTTAGTAATAAAATAGTGTATTGAATCCATACTTACGACTGGCATAACATAATATACACCCAAGGTATATCGCTGTGTGCACCATTTATACACACAATAGTCTTTGGGGACAGAACCAGTGCTGGGATACGTGGGTAAATATTTATTGTACAGAAATATGGAATATCAAAAATTGTCGGAGTTTAAAATGTTAAAGAAGCGTGCTGAGATCTGCCAGGAATGAATCGAAGGAAACCACGAAAACGATTGGGCGCCATGGCTGCCTGCTTAGTAGGTTGTACTGGAGGCTTTGAAGTACAAGAGCTCCAGAGATGGGACTGTCGAATTTGCAGCCTCCCTCGAAACGAGCACACCCCTCACACTAGCATCAGGATTATCGCCTGAACGTACCCCATGCCACTCCACAGCCCATTCCTTTCGGCTAAGAATCCCTGGTGGGAAACTTCTCTGCTAGAAGCTATCGCAGAGGTTGGTTGAAGGAAAAGTAATTCTTGACAATCCCGTGTTGGCGCGAACTCCTCAATTGGCTCCCAAAGCTCAGCGTGAATGGATCGCTGAGCTCGGTCAGGAGACCATTCGGGAACTTACGACTTGTCCCGACTGTCAGTGACGGTCAGGTGGAGATACGTGGAGGAGAAAAAACCGCAAACCCCCTGAGGGTCTGAACCGAATCTCACTTTCCAGTGGGGAGGAACGCTGCTTCCACAGGGTTAAACCGTGCACTACACTTGCGGGATAATTAACTTAAGCTGTTGACACGTTCAATCACCGGTACTGGGTTTCTTGAATAAAGTATCGCTATCACGACGAATTCCAACGTAAGGGAACTAAACTCGGTGGAGAAAACACTCCGGGAACTCGGAACTTTCTCGTATTGCGTCTACACCTCCTTGTGTTCTAATGTTTTGGGTATCGCCGAGGAACTGACAACCGGGCGTTCATTCACAACCCTTCTCCAAAGATTTTATAGTGACACTGACTTTTCCTTCCCGCCCGCAAGCCAACGAGGAAACGGAAAATGCGGAGTTTTTGAAAATGCGGAGTTTTGAGCTAGTTTTCACACAAATATTAACGACACGAGAGGCAACAAAATGCATTCTTGTAATTTGTGGAAAAACATAAGAATGGCGTTTATGTCATCTTATAGAGTACATTTAGTACTATCTCTAACAAAAGTTTAAAGAACACACTTGGAGCCTTTTTTGAGAAAATCTTGTTTTTGTGATTTTTTAAATTGCATATATTGTACGCAATATGGCGCGAAAACTACTACTTAAAAAAAATGCACATGACCTTAATGAAAGATCTCACTATGGAGAACACATTTTATTTGAAGGAAAAATCTTTCTCATTAATTTTGTAGCACTTTTGTAACACTTTTGCGGTATCTGAGGACCACAAAACATGCATTTCCATTGAAATCTCACACTCAATATTCGCAGATTACATAACTTTCTCCATACTATATTACGTACGTACATATACGGGAAATTAAATATCTGCCAAAGTCGTGGCACCAACCTGTCCACGAAGCTTCGTTGCTCACTCGCGACCTAATAAGCTAATTCCCCCGGGGAGTTGCGGCGCTTCGCGTGGAAAAGCTGCAGACGAGCACCGCTCAAGGAGACGTCCTCTTCCCAAGGAGACCGCACATGTGGTTCTTGGCTTGTGGCTTTTCTAGCTTTTTCCGGTATAGATTCCCGTGACTGACAGAAAGCCAGAGTAAAGAATGCGGTAGATATCGAGAGTTGCAAGCAAACGGAATAGGATCGTAGAATTTCGTTTTCTAGATGTGAGTTAGGTGTGTGAGGAGTTGATGTGAACTCGCTCGGAGTACATATTTGTTGATATTCGAACTCTTCAAATATGATTAAAGTCCTCTTCTGGAAAAAACAACCGTCTGGGATGCGTGTAGAATATCAATGAAAGTAAATCTGAGCTAGACGTGTTATTGACTTGCGATGACGATAGTCTGAATAGCAGAGAGTTACTTGATACTCAGTATTTACCCAGTCTGATTTTATGAAATAAGCCCGTAATGTTTATACGGATTTATTTTGTACAATATTAGAAATAGATTTAAAACTATTATTCCTCGTTATTCATCAATGTTCCGAAAACATGAATCCAGAATAGGTCTGGCAATAATCTTCACACTTCTATTAGTTTTAGTTCTAGTATTTTGTGGACAACAAAACGCGATCCTAATGTACTGTGTATTTAAGTTAAGAATTGAAAGGAATAGTATCACGAAAATCATTAATCGAAACAAATGCAACAATGTTTCTACAAAAACCACATATTTACTCCGTGAACAATTGCACGAACGAGAAGATACACAAGGAGAAAAAGCAAGCAGCAAAATGGAAAAAAGTAGACGAGAAAAAGGAAAATAAAAGAATAATAAAAGGAAGAAATATTATAAAATTTACAAACAGGAGAGGGAGAGTAGTTGAAAGGGAGAAATCGAGAAGAATGAGAAAAGAAAATTGAGAGGAGAGAAAGGAGAAATGTAAGAAAGAGAAAACGAGGACAGATGACGAGGAAAGAAAAGAGGAGAGAAGAAGAAGAAAATGAAAGAAAAGAAGACAAGGACGAAAGAAAAAAGGAATGAGAAGAAGAAATAGAAGGAAAAGAAAAGCAAGAAGCAAATACGGAAAAGTGGCATGAAAGGAGAATAGGAATAAAATAAAAATAAAAAGAAGCTTCAGCGGGAGAATAGGATGAACATCGCTCTCCCCGAGGCAGCTGCCTCTTCCTGCACTTGGAGCCCGCGCCCAAATGCAGAGCTGCCTCCGCGCGTGAGGTCGCCTCGCGCAGGCGGAAAGGGAGGGGGGAGGGGCGGGGGCGGCGAAGGACGCGTTACATGAACGTCTCCCTCGCGAAGAACAACCGGCCGCAGCTCTCGCCGCAAAAACACTGCGTCGCACGGGAGACGAGGGGAGCCGCTCGCCTCCACGTCCCCACTCCCGCACCGGCCGCTCAAAGGAGGTTTTCGCTGGATAAAACCAGTGAAACACCATGTTAACGTGAACGGTCCCACCGGCCTAGGTGGCTGAGAACGTCAACTGATGCCACAGCAGTGCCTCCGACCGGGGGCTCCTGCGGTTCGAGAGCAGGCCGAGTTGTCGCCACTAGCTACATAGCTAGGTCGAGTTCCGGCGCTGTCTCGAGGAGAGTTATAGCGGTCGGCTGCTCTGATCGATAGTTCTCCGTGCTTTCTCCGATAAATAAATGCAAATGCAAATTCTCCGATAAATAAATGCGCAAATGCCGTAGAAGTAGCCTACCCAACGGTCCATGGACTGCGCGCGACCTTTCCATCAACGTATCGAATTCAATAGATAATTCAATACGTTGCTTCCCAAACGTCTGTCCATCTCATTGCGCTTCATCTTTTCATTTCCAATTTTAATTCTATGAGGAATATTTCTCATTGTTATTTTTGTGCCTTTCATTCGCTTATCGCGCTTTATTCTTTCCTCCCTTCATCAAAATCGCTTATCGCGTTTTAATATTTCCTCCATTTATTTCATCAATCCATTTAAATACCATTCTCTTCTGTATTTCTTATCGGATTCCTTAACCCATCATATCTGCAATTATCTCATTTGTTTGGATTGTCCTGATTTCAAAAACATAATAGATTTTAATTTTTTACAGAACTTCTTAAAGGTTTTATAATATTCTGGCTCACTCATTTGAAATAGTATTCCGTGACACTGATACGAATCCTATCAGTTCTGGGGAATGCCAAGTGACATCTTCTCTAATGAGAATAGTAAATGTAAATATTGTAATGAAAATAATCGGCATCTGATTTGATGTTCTTGAGTAATTGTGAAAATGTATTTTAACTAAAAGAATATGGAATATTCATTATTCTTCTTGATTTTTGTTTATTTTTTTCCTCAATTTTCTGACTCTTTATTATTACATTTTAAGGTTTCACAATGATTTGAGACTTCATTTTAGCCTAGCTCAGCGCCTCCAGTAACAATTCCCATGTTCAAAATTTTATTTGTTTTATGCACGTTCATAATAATAAATATTAGTCATATTACAGTTGCCCAGATCAATCCATTATATGCCATTGAAAGTTAAATACGCAAGAAGTATCGAACCGCTTATTTCATATTTTTATTTTATTACAAAACTAGCTTTAATTAGCATCAACTGAGGTTCAATTATCTTACGTAATGGTGTGGAAATGGTGGAGAAATGGAGTGCTTTGGATATTGTCGATGAAGTCCCCGGTCGCGGAGCGAGGAGACTAACAGAGTTCTAAAATGTACCAAATACTAATGTTATATTAGTGTACTTTATTCAATTACCTTTCATATTTCGCTTTTTCTACCATGGCCATCTGCTAATGTAGCAGATGGGCAAGGTTAAATCGTGCGGTCGAAACGTAATGAAAATCGAGATAAACAAATTATTATAAACACGAAGACATTAAATTTATGTTTATTTTGCTTTAAAGTGACAAATGTTTGAGGTATCAAATATTAACATTTAAAGTCACAAACATATATATTCTTTCAGTTGAAAATAATTTATTAAACACGAACTTTTTAAAATTGAATGATGGATTCTTAAATGATGGACAGGAACTTCTTTAGTTTCATTGATAATCGTGTTGGATTCTAAAACAGATGTATTTGATGATGAATGTATCTGTCTGAATTTATTTATGATTGCCGAATGGTATTGCTCATTTATTTTCAGGTAGGGTTTCAGTGATATAGTAGCATCGTCTCCTATATTATTTCAGTAGTATACATACCTTTTGCTGCTCTCATATGCAACCAATCTTTGTAAATGAGGTCTCTAAAGAAAAAGAATTCCACGGACACGTGACAAATTGCACTTTGGTTTTAAAATATTAAGAACCTGTTTAAAAAACGCATCTAAATATTCATGTGAAATATTCTTTATATTCTTTCCGTATATTCTGGTGCTTCACGAATGATTTCATTGATTTGGTCGGCAGACGCGTTACTGAATCTTGCCATGTTATTACTATTGAAAATAACTGAAAGCTATGTTAATATCAAAGAGGTTATATTATACATATGCGATTTATTGCACTCAACAGTTGATACATACTACCTCCTTAGATACAGGGGTTGGCGTTTATAATTGGCTAGTATGTATAAAAGGTAAGAAAAATCGGATAGAAAAAGCGATAATGTTCTTGAAATACACCGCCCTGGTTGGGGCCTATTATATGTATTGTTAAACACTTTTGGTTCTAATTTCACGAGTGTATTAGAGAGTCTGATTAATTGTGTAGTAACGATTAACGTAAATGCCGGAAAGAGAGTATAGTAATTCCTCGTGTTTGTCTAACCTACTTGTAGGTGAATCGAAACCATCAAAATGACTTGAGTTTTTTCCTAGAATTCTTCCAGAATTTCCGAAAGGAAGCTGACTAAGAATTGTGCGAATTTACCTTTAATTAAAAAACGTTTAAAAATGTTAAACAAGTTTTAATTAAAAAAGGTTTTAAATAAAAATTTTAGAAAAAGTTGTAATAAATTGAAGAATTTTTCAAAAAATGAAGGCAGTTATATGACTGGAGGCAAAATGTGTCTAATAAAATGTGAATAAAATAATTTTTGATAATGTCAAATTGTGTTAAAGATGTGATGACGTGTGCTATGTGGAATTACGTAGATGTACTGACTGTGGTAAAATAAACAAATAGGACAAAAATAGGATCAAAAGTATGATTTCTTCATCAGAAACCCGAGACGCGTTGAATGACTCCTCATTTGTCTCAATTGGGGAATTAACTCGAGTAACCTGATATGAGTGACTGACGGATGCAAGTATTCGATTACAACACTAGGATCACGTTCAATTCCACGGCTGTTCCGTTATTTTCTACGCAGTCTTGTCATCGTTTTATATTCAAAATAGGAAAACAGCAACGCAACACCGAAATCTCTGCACAGTACGGTGCTTCGAAGTTCTCGAACGACTGAACGACCTTGATGGGCACATGTACGTACATTGCTGCTCTGATAGCACGCAGTCAGGCATTGAACATGTTCTTTCATTAAACTTCAATAATTCATGAAGCTGGTATCTGCTTACTTCTAGTACTTGACGAGCAACTCACCGATAAAGCAATCGCGAACTCTGGTAGATTTCTTTCAAAACGCCGCCCTTGCAGAATGCGTTTGTTGGCGTAAATGGCTACAACTCCTAAAGAAATGAAATTTCCCGCTTTGACGCTTTTACATACGTGCACTCTCATTTCCTCACATTTGAGGAATGTTGGTGCGAAATATCTAACACCATTCAACTATATTTTGAATTGATATTCAAAATAGCCTTAGAACACTGCATAACATAAATATTCAGTTTAATCTTAAAATGTTGACTATCCTTTTATATGGAAGTTAGTATACATTATTATATTGGTAGAAAATTGGATTTTGTAATTGTTATAAGAAGTTGTAGGATAATATAATAAATTGTAGTCAGAAGTAGGAACAAGTTAGCGAAAAAAAATATATTTATAAAATAAATTTGTGGACTGGCTAGAAACAGTATAAAATAGAAACCAGGTAAACGATAATATGTGTCGAAATTATAGCCGAGATTTAGAAATTCACATTCTCACGTCACATAAGCTGCAGCTCTACAGCTTGCAATTGAACAGCTTATTTCCGAAGTGAGGTACCTCCAAGAAATACAATTTCCCAGGAAGGGAAAATATTCATATTCAGCCTTATAGTTAAAGATAGGATTCAACGGTTTTCGGATACTGTTGGCATAAGAGAAACGCAGAACATGACAGCATGATGAAGAAGCATCTTAAAAATATATTGACACGTAATATTAAAAAATGAACGGAAAAAGAGATACATCACTTTGGAAATAAGCTCTTTAATTTTTTCCGGTGTTGTATAGTCTTATTTGTAAGTGAAAAGTACCTACAAGTTCTTTGTTTTCTCTGGAAAATTTCCGAACCACGATCCTTACGCGTGACGTATATAGATTTTAATTATCTTTTTAGCACCTCCTCCCATTGAAGAGCACATTGTATTTTTTGAATAATGTATGGAATCGTGGTATCTCTGTCCCTTTCCCCAAAGGGTCTCTCGAATGTTCTATGTTTTATGCCACTAGAAAGTATCATAGCTCCCACTTAAACTGGATGACAACTGACCGTCGGATCAAATCATTTCCAGCAGATCTCGACTGGAACCCTCCCGATTTCATCATCTCTTGTCTCAATGACAAACTTCCCGTGCGACAGGACGACCGCCTCGGTGGCTTTGACTGCGGGCTGCTCCTTCGGCCTCCCAGGTCACAAGGTCACAGTGCGAATCATCGCGCGGGGCTGGGAAAGAAACAGTATAATTGCTGGGTGGGTTGCTGACCACATCAACTACTTTTGCAGACGTCCGGCAGGACGTGTGTTTAATGTTTACAAATAGTCTACTGTCAAAACTCAACCTGATTTAAATCTGAAACTTCTGAACTGAGGTATCCTACGTGCTATTTGAAAAGTTCAATAGTATTATAGTGTTAACGTATCCATAGATGACAGTTTATTACTTTACACTGAAACATTTTCTTTATATTTAAATGTTTTCTCTTTAGATTTGAAATACGTGAAGGCAAAGTAACTTATATGTTGTTTTTTTGTTGTATTTGGACTCTTTGAACTTACTTCAACTAAATATGGTGTAGAAATAATAATTTTAATAGATAAGAACACACGTTGTGAACTTAGACCTAACTATTATATAATGTTAAGAGTTAATTCACTTACATCACTTGCTCTTGCAAGTTTTATCTCAACATTGGATTTTAGCTGCATCTCGGCACGGAGAAACTACCGCTCAATGGAAAAAAGGCATAAAAAATGCAAATATTTTGTGAATAATAATTGGAGTTTGATAAGGATTAGACAAATCTTCAACCCTTCATTAACGTGTAAAATGAGCGTGAATTTTTTACCTTTAAGCGGCTGTGAGTTATGTGGAGTGTGCTTGAAGAAAATACTCTACCGACCTTCAAGCAGAAGAAGCTGGTTAAATAACACCTAAGTTTATAATTCTTACATAATGATTATATTAAAAGGAGAAACTAAATACGTACTGTGGCTCTTGTAATGTTATATTCGATTTGTTCTTTATTTATAATGAGTATTATGCCACATAACGTTAGCGAAAGATGTGAACTACAAAGCTGTACATTAACCATTTGCATTAAACATATTTTACTAAACTCTGACTTCCTGTAAAGTGAGTGAAATCTGCGTGAATAAATCAAAAAATGAACAAAAATAATGAAATGCGTGTGGCATTTGTAAATACGGTGCATGTGTGCGCTCAAACTGACAGAAATTCTTCTGCTGTGCTGTGAATGGTAAATATCTTCGATGGTTGGTAAACAACTCCTTTGCATGCATTATTAAAATCTTCTTTCATCTCCACCACCGGTTTGTCTTACGTGAAAGCCCTACTTTTAGTGCGACATCTCCTTTACATGACTTACGTATCAAAGTATGACATGTGTGCGACACAAACTTTCCATTGCTACTTGCTGTCGGTTCCTTCCCATTATTTCGGCAATTGAAATTAACGCTTAACCTTACTCTGAAAAAGTACGAGTATTTGTTGTATTTTCTTTAAAAGCTCTATATTTGACAGCCGCAATATTTACAAATATTCTAGAGAACATATACGCCAGGTGAAATATTCTCGAAAGATCATTTCAGTACTTTCATGTGCAGCAGAGTATCGGGTTCTTAAACACAGAAGCACTTCATTGTACTTTGTTCACGCAGTTGTTTTCTGAACTGCACGTTTGCAGGTATATTACTAGTGACAGATCTCTTCCTCACCTCAAATGTGAGTCGTCTTGATATTTTAGTGTTAATTGATAGTGAAAAGAAATCTTATTGAACCATTAGAATAGAGAAGAGGTTCAAAAGAGTCGAGTAAACGTGACTTGACGTCTCAATCACATTGGTGTTGAAGGTTGTACAATCCAGTGACGTGAACTAAGCTATCACATCTTACCTACTCTCAATGATTGTGAAGTTTCTTTTGTAAAGAAAATTATTTTCATTTAATCTTAATAGGGGGGATATAAGGATAAATAAACAATATACAAAATAATTGTCAAAATTGAAATATATATTTACTCCCATCCGCTCAAATAACTGTTAAACCACATATTATTTTGTTTTGACTTTACCACGGAGAGTTTCATTGTCAGAGTATTTGATGTTTAAAGAATTTTTCAAGAGTTTCCTACTCTTTGAAATAATGTCAAAATTATTGTGCAATATCCGTAAACCAAAATCTACATTTTACTTTAACGGTTGGTTTATTGTTCAAGAGTCAAAAGGATATGCATCTAAATGAATGTTATACTTCATTTTTTCGACATATTTGTGAACTTATGGTTTCTGAAAAACAAATAGCTCTTAGTTTCGTTAATTCTTTGAAGGATATTTTCGCAAAAACAAAAGAACAAAGAGGAATTTAGTTACATAAATTACACAAGCTGTCTTTCCTTGTGAAAACAAGGAAGGAGATATAGCGGTGGATGTGTTTTAACGCGGGGGGGGGGGCGAGAGGAGGGCTCTGGCTACGTCACGGCTTAAAAGGGCGCACCAACTGTTGGTGCATGAACGTAACTCGCGAGCAATGCTACAATTGTTTTGAAACTACGAAGTGGTTGTTGCCAGCATTGTAAATTGGTACGTGCCGTTTCGAGTCAAACCTAAGTATCTCTATTGGGGGCCGTGCTATTCAGCGCTGGGTGAGGATTAGGGAGCTCGTGTATCAAGAAAACTTGCGCGAGTAATACTTTCTCACTTATGAAGCACCTCCTCTTTCAAAACACTTAGGTTTTCGAGAAAAATAGAATTATTTTGTTTCTTGCTCCTGTTATTGATTTCTTTTTGCATTTAAACAACTTCGGTATGCACTGAACAATTATGGCACTTCTGTACTAAATTTCTCTTCTCGCCTTTCCACGAGCTAAATAGAAGTTTTTAAATAAAAAACGGCCAAATGATCTTTATTACAGAATGGGCCTAACATTGAATTTCAGCTGTGAAGGCAGTTTGTAATGTTTTGTTAGCCTATGTACGCAAGACGAGCAAGCAGAAAAAAATTAACTTTAACATTTTAAATGATTCATGAACTGTAAGCTTCATCTATAAGAACGAACTATTCAGTGAAACAATGCAAGTGTAGTAGAGACAGGCGACCTGTAATGCAGTGGTCAGGCGGTTCGCTCTACCCTGCTAGGACCGGGTTTCAGTTCCCCGTCGATTCGTATGGGGTTTGTTGAATCATAATTGATTACTAGCGATTCTGGGCGCATCCTAAGATCATTAATCCCGTACATGTAGTGCACGATTTTATGCTCGAGAGGTGGCGGTGATCTTTCCCGCTGGATGGCGAGATCCGGAGCTGTCCTACCGGCGGCTAACTGAGTTTTCCCAGTCAGGAATCTCCCACCAGCGGAACACCGTCCCAGCCAGGACACACTGTAAGCTCCCGACCGGTGTGGTAGTGTAGTGATTGTTAGTGGGTGTGTAGGTAAGAGGTGAGGATAGCTAAGGGAGGGGAAGGAAAGATCTCACGCGGTCGGCCCGTTTATTAGGGTACTGCTCCGGCATTCGCCTGGTGTTTATCGGAGAAACTACGGAAAACTATCGATCAGAGCAACCGGCCGCTAAACTTCTGCTCCAGATAGCGATAAAACTCGAACTAGCTCTCTGGCTTGTGTCGAAAATCCTACCACCGTCGGGTCTCGATCCCCTGGACCTCTCAGTCAGATGCACTGCAGTGACAACAGTTGTTGCTCTGAGAAACTTCTCTTGTGTGTGTGTGTGTGTGTGTGTGTGTGCGCGCGCGCGTGTGTGCGTGTGTGCGTGCGTGCGTGCGTGTGTGTGTGTGTGTGTATGTGTGTGTGTGTGTGTGTGTGTGTGTGTGTGTGGTTTGTGGTGACCACAGCAGATTTGACGCGGATTTTCTCTATATTTTTTAATTTCCCTTGAGGTCATCATCACCTCGCCCCCTGTTCGTTTTATCAATGCCAGGATGTGCGTATAGAAATTGATGATGACACACTAGTTAAGGTAGCATTGTGATGATTCTGATCACATAAAAACTGTGAGGAAATGCCATTTACCTTCAAGGATGAATAATGCTGTAAAACTGATGTGCGACGTGTCACACGCGCGGATGACTACGAGACCATCCGTTTCCGGACTCGTGTCATAAGAAGCCCTTCTTCTTTTCTATGTCTATAAGTAGTCCATTTCTAAAATGAAAGTTTTATCCTAACGTTTCGAAACACTGTTACTTTATTTGATGATGGTGATGATGATACGACGAGTGCCATTCCTACTCGGTCCCTTAGTATCTTTTCATAATGTGTTGATCATGAGGGTTGAATGGAGGTGAAAATTTAAAATTCTTTGTTTGGGATGATGGCGGAGATGTGATTCATGGTATTTTTATTTATTGAGGAGCCAACTATTCTACAACATCATGGACATCGTGAAATCCATACTTTATGCCGCACTTGAACTCACTGTTTTCGGTACGTGTACTTTCGAGTTCTTGGACGTAACTCCAAGCTGCTGTTCCATCGAAGCAGGCATACTCTTTACATACTCTTTATATTACATACAGACATATTGTGTAGTAGAAAGAAATTCTATATAACGTAATTCAGGCAATGAGACAACTTTTCTCTTTTGCTTCATGAGAAAATCTGGTTACGCAAAACTCTAAAACGCAGCTATGTCATCATTGTTATAGATCCAAGATGTCGAACATGGAATAAAAGCTACACGCGTATAATACTAATGTTGCTCGTTTTCGAAATGGATCCGACCTCTTCCACGCGTAGCGGCCGCTCATTGCGTGTTCCTGCCGTGAAAGGAAGCTGCTGACGCAAGCTGAGTTTATTCTCTGCCCTGCGTGCTGGCATGTCCGCGCGTAAGCTCGTTCCGGTCTGTCTTGCGGCGTTCGATGCGTCGACGGCAGCTAACGGGAAAGCTAACGGTTAGGCGTCGGAGTGCCCTTCGAGGAAAAAAGTATGTTGTTTTGGATTAACACATGCCTAAAGGAGTTGGGTACAGCTAGCAGACAACAGTTCAAAGTGCTAATTGTTTGGCAGAATTGGCTGTAAGCGAAAATCATTGCCTACATCGTCTGCTTTCTCGAGAGTGCCTTGTAAATGTCATCTTACTCAGTTTGTAAATATTATATGTATTGTTATTAATAATATAAGGATGCTATACAAATAAATTCTCGGAGCTTTTGGTTTTGATGGGAGATTTAAATTCATTTAAGATAATTAATAGACCTAAAAAAAATCTCTAACATGTAAGATTTTTTTGTACTTTTAATGAAATGAATGGTAAACAAAAACTCTTGATTTATGAAAGTTTCAAGAAACATGCGAGAATAAACGATTTACAACTAGATGTACACAAGCACACTGAAGGAAAAAGAAGTATAAATGTGTATACAATAGGTACACATCTTATGCATATTGATAACATACTTACATTAACAATAATGTTATATTTATACCATACTACCAATATCAGAGACTCTGCTGACACTTTCTTTTGCTGAAATTTTGCTTCCTTAGTCGTCTCCTGTGCAATTCTACATTTTCTCTCTTTAAAGATCAAAAGTCGTCTGCCACCATCACTTCAAAGTATCTGCTCTGATAGCGTTTTCCCATCTCATTCAGGTCTTGATGGAACTTCTTTCCATGATCCGTAACTAAAACCCTCCAGATTATAAGGAAAGAAATCACGGTGATTGTAGAGAAAGTGAAGTTTAATGCTCATGTTACATCCTAAATGCTTCATAGACATTAGTATTTCATACACCGTAGATTTGAAATCTGGATGTTCTTTTATTTCCTTAAAAACTGACGAAGACAGTTTTGAAACCTGACCAAGCCAGTCTTTCTTTATCGCTCTTTAAAATTTCAAAATGTTCATCTTTCATCAGATTTCTAATTTGAGGTGCAACAAAGATGCTTTCTTTAAGCTTGCTCTTTAAAAGGAAATAAAATTTTTGTACAAATATATTTAAAGCACCCTACATTCTTATTCATATCCTTGACAGTTTCATTACACCAATTGATATGGAGTGGTGGCAAAATAATATTTTCACGATTAACCAAACTTATTTAATTTTTATTTTCAGGAGTCGAAGTATTTCTGATTGACCAATCACCTTTGACCCAGTTTAATTCTCGAGCCCTGCTATCCCAATCTCGTAAAACGTAGGGGAATATAGTAAATCCTAGTTGAAGTCCCAACAATGTTTCAATAGCTTTCAATTCTCCACAGACAACCCATTGGTGTTTTTCATACTTAATTTTTTAAACTTTTTTAATGTTTTCGTATATTTCCTTTAAATGAACAAAATGACGCAGTGGCTCTGAGGCATATGATTTCCATTATGCAGCCGAACAGCTTTGAGGCTGCGTTTTAAAGAATCTATAAACAACCTACATTGACTACTGACATATCTTATTACAAATTTTGAAAGTGCATCATGAATTGTGTTTCAGTATACAAACTAACCCTATTTCGTGAAATAATCAAAGAACTTTTCTTCTTTCTTTCCATACCAGTAAAACGTTGTGCCTAGTGCGAACATATTTTTTTTTGTCAACAATAAGCCTAAAACCTGCGTAGACTCATATGAGAGGCCAAGATGTCGCATCAAATCATTAAGCTCTTCTCTGTACTTTGGAGTCTTCTCTGTACTTGGGGTAAATAAGTAAAGTTCATTTCATTGTCACAGCAGTTTAAATAATCTGAAGTTGATGTAGATTGTAGGTCATGATAGGTATAGCAATGACAGGACCATGTGGTATGAATGCAGCCTTATATTTAATTATGAGTATAGTGAGACGGTTAAATTTCGTCTTTTTTGACAGACAAATTTTTGTAACTTAATTTTTTCATAAATCGTGCTACGGTTTCGGGGGATTGTTCCCCATCATAAGGCATACATATTAAAATTGAGAAATAGAGAAATTATGACAAGTAAGAACTTACCAGACACATGAGAGCTTACAAAACAATATTGTTTGTAACTTAACATTATTATACAGTTCACATACTCATAACTATTAGATTTGTCTACTTACTGATAACACTGATAACAATTACGAGTATAAATATTAAAACTTCACAATTAAGCACGTATAACGGCTGTATTTTATTTATAGATAATATTTGATGTTGCCGATTTTGTCTCACAAACTGTCAATGGCAGAAATCAGTTGATTAAACGCGATTGTCTAACAATTTGATTAAAAGTTTAAATCATAAACACTTGTGAGGAAACAAATTATTAAGGATTTATTAAGCTCACACTCAGTAAGTTTTCTTTGCATGAGAGCTTGAGGAACACTTTCAGTAGCCTCTTGAATCATCATTGTCTATTACTTTATTTTCGAAACAATTTTCACATGCTTCAATCACATTATGATTTTCTTGATTATTTTGAGACACAGTCGCCGATATTTACAACTAAGCCTCACGAGTAATGTACAGTACAGTACAATTGCGCGACTGGAAAATGCTAAGCCAATCAAATAAGCTCTTCACCTCAGTAGAACTCTCGTTACTAAAATATAATTAATTCAATGGCATACACTACGTATTGTACCTGATGATAACATTATAGTGAGACAAAATATATATAACCATTTACATATTTTTCAGTACAGCTGTACTAATTGATAGTGATTGCTACCGACGAAAATGTTTTGGGCGATGTGAATGAATTGAGAGTAACAAAACCCATAATGTTTGTGCGTAAATAATGTTAAATGACATTTCATGTTTCATATGTTTTATTTCGTATTTCAAATGTAATTAAATTAAATGAGTTCCATTTCCTATTTCGAATTGATGAATTATCATTTGACGTTTGCTTTCTTTTCTTGAAACTTGTGATACTGGTGAGGAAGTACATTTCTCTTGAAAAAGATAAATAATCTTAATTGCATCAAACATTCAAATTACACTCATATGCCTTAATTCTCAACAACTTTCAAAATAAGGGAAACAGGTTGTACATCTGGAATGCTGGACATGGAACATCCAGCATTCGAGCTGGATGGAATTGGAGTAATTCCAAGAAGTATCCATGAATACAAAAGAATAAATGCAACGTAAAATAATGGAAATAATGGAAGGGAAAAGTGGAGAAAGTTAGGAATGAAGATGAAATGATTTGCCCAATTTAGATTCACATACTTCAGGAATCAACCTTAGTAGCAGGGAAAAAAACAAGAAATCGTAACGATATTTTATATTCTCATAGGTCGGCTTCACTGAGTCCTGATGACACTGCCTAACTGCTTCGTGCGCAGATCTGCGAACCCGTAGATTTTCACAAAACGTTACTTATTAAATTTTAATTAAAGAATCTCTAAATTAATTTCGTAAATACTCGTAATTCTTACAGTTTTTTAGTGGGCTACAGTGAAAATCTTTGTGTTCTATTGAATACAAATGATTTATTCCAAACTTCACTTACACGTTGCTACAATGTATTTATCCATATTAACAATAAGTATGTTTGCTCTTACGTGAAAATTACCGAAAATAACTTCCTTCCCTACTGCAATTCTCCTTCTCCCAGCCACCTTCTACCCCTCATTAACTACTATGCACCAATCCACAAACACCGAGATGGCTCGAGTTGACTAGATGGCTGGGCTTCAGAAACAACTTCAATTTACTGTTTTGGACTAATCGACTCTGTTGCCTCATGATGTTAACTATGAATAAGACTATGACGTTGCGTGTCATACGTACGCTACAAATATTATTTAATTTATCCACTCATATCAAACATGATGAGTCTCGCTGGCCCGTTGATGAGGTTAATTTAATTGTAGGTTAAAGTCTAAACTAGACGTTGTTTTAACATTTATAAATCATCACTGTATCTATCATTCCATATCTATTTATTCTGTATATAATTTGAAAATGAAACAATTATTCTCACAAAAGTCTGTTTAATGTAAGAAAAATTGTACTTTTAAGCCTGAAGGATGGCGACAACCCCTCATCCATCAAAAACCCTGATTCCGTTAAATTGTGACATCGGCTTTCCGCAGACTAATATATCTTTATTATATACTGAACCGTACACGAGAAAGTAAAAGAAGAAAGAGGAAATTAAAAGTTCTACCTTTTAAAAGATGAATTTCGCAAATTCATTAAAACTTTATGTCAAACTCATTCTCACAAATTATGACTAAGGTAATAATAAAAATTTCCCTCCTTTCATTCTTTTTTATCTAAGAAAAAACCACTTCAATAATATTTCAGTAGGAGGAGGTAATGTATCTGTGAGATTATAGTAAATGTAAATCTGATTTTGGAATGTACTAGATTACATCTTAACAGGGTAGCATTATTAATAAATGCTTATTGTAACTAATTTAACTTTGTTATTCTCTGAAAATTACATTGTATTCATTTTTATTATTTTATTATCAACGCAGTTTTCTCTCGCACAAAGTTTGCTTATTACTATTACACGAGCGTTCCGGACAATTTCCGCTTTGGTGATTGCATCAGTTTTTCATACTTGATTATTACATAATCTTTTGTCATTATTTACACATTTTGCAAATTTTCGGTATCGCGTATTACAATTAGGCACGCGCATGTCATACGTAAATTCAGGCGCTGGACGAATTCGCTGCTTTTTGGAAGTTCAAACGGGAAGAAATTGGGACTCTAAAAGTGCGGAATACTTTTGCGCACCCCTTTTCTTAAAAACTAAAACTTCTCTAATCGAAAAATGAATGTCCACCAGGTACAATCTCTGCCTTAAAAATCTTCCCGTGATTGCGTCCACCAAGAATTTCAAAAAATTTCCGTGTACATGTCGAAAAATCGGACAATATTCGCTGATCCATGATCGAAAAAAACGAAACTTTAACATTTTTTATACACAAAAGTATAACTTGAACATGTTCGTTCAAACTGAGTTATAACATTAAATTCATTGTGGTGCTAGTGAGACACGCCACGTGTTTTCTAAATTCAGTGTAAGTTTCAAGAAAGAGTCTCTTTTCTCTTAGCCTGGCATTCAGAAATGTGGGCGCCAAGGAACCGTTTAAAGTGAACACAGGCTTTGTAATTTTCGCATCTTGCGAGCTCAGAAAATTATTATTCAAAATTGGCTCTAATCTCCTAAACTATTAGAGCTACAGCGCTTGAAATTTGCACACAAAACTATAATGTTATTAGACCATCAATCTGAGTCTTAATGGGAGTTTCTCCAGAAATCAAGGAACGAGCATGAGGATCGGCATATTGTACAGTTACTGGGAGAAATTGACTCTAAGCTGATACTTTGCGATTTTCTTAAAAAACTAAAAACTTTCTAAATCGAAAACATGGAATGGATCACCGTGAATTTGCCCGTAAAAAATTTCGGTGCGTTATGTCCGAGGATTTCAGAGTAACAATCCAGTTACATTAGTCGAAAAGTCGGATCAGAGTGTATCGTCGATCCATCGAGACCGACGAACTATTACCATTTTTACACAAAGTTTAAACTCTGCAATATCTAATCACAAAACTAAATAATCATGGAGCAATTTTATAATCAATTTTTTAAATAATGAGGTACAGCGCACTGTTTTTGGTTATATTTGTTTTTAGTTTCAGGAAAGTCTCTTTTTCTCTATTATACCGATATTGAGGAACCCATGCCCGGGCGCCAGAACCATTAAAGAAGAACGTGTGTGGGTATTTTCGATCCCTGACAAAGCTACATGTTAAAATTATGATTCAAAGATGCTCTATCTCTCGAATGAGCAAACTATGTAGAGCTACAGCGCTGAAGAGTGTGCACACGAAAGGTACCCTAATATGTTATTAACCTTGTCATCTGAGTCTTAAATGGAGTTTCTATCCAGAAATTTTTCAACAACCCAGCCTTGTATGCCTCCGGCCCAATATGAGGTGTGAATACAAAGTTACTGGCAGTGAAGAATATGCATCGTCTTAGAAAGGCGATACATTTTGCGGGTGTATTTCTAAAAGTACTGTAAGAGCGTCTGCTTTAAAATCCGACCAAAATGAATGATCACCAGTGAATTTGCTCCTTATAAATTTCAGATTTCAGTGGTCTTATTGTATTTTTCGAAATTAACTCACGGTATTTGAATGTTTTACAAAAGGGTCGTTAAACGGCGCAAGTTTAATTATGGGGAAAAGTTGATGCAAAAATGGCCGAGTTTCATCTAGAAATGCGTGAAATGTATACATGTGAATACGACAAATCGCAACCTTTCGTATCGTCGACGTTAGAAACTTATATATTGCTTGGGACTACAATTAAATTCCTCCACCTCCCACCTCTTTCATCAACGTATGTTTACTAAACAATTACAAACTCAACGCATATATATAGCACACGGCACGTGTTTCTAAATTCATGTCAGTTTCAGAAAAGAGATCTCTATATTTACTCATATCCGGCCTCTAGAGATGTGTGTTGAAAACGTGGCCGCAAGGAACCTTAAAAAGAAACAAAGATTTGTTTTTGGTCTGCATGTCTCTAGAAGAAGGACACATCAGAAAGATTATTTACTTCAAATGGCTCTATCTTCCTAAACTATTAGATACCCGCCGCTGAAGATTTGCACACTACAAAGTTATTCAGGCCCTCATAATGGTTATTACCATTCAAATCTGAGTCTTAAAATGGAGTTTCTCCCGGAATCAGAAAACGTAGCATGATGATGGCCCAATATTAGGGGATGACATGTTCACTAGCGAGAGGTCAAGAATTGGACCTCTACCCGAGTCAAATTAACTTTTGCGGGATTCTTCTTAAAAAACTAACTTTACTAATCGAAAAAGCATGAATAAGAAAATCCACACCCTAAGAATTTGGCCTTAAAATTTCCCGTTGCTTTGGTCGAAGGATTTCAGATATAGAAATTCTCGTGATTCTGTGTAACATGTCGAACAAACAGTCGGACAGATGTTCGTTGCTAGGGGTCGACGAAACTTCTACATATTTTTTATAATCAGCTGTAAATGTTATATACTTGGAATATTTCACGAATGATCTAGTGAGTATAAAGAGTAACATAAGGATACAATTTATATAGACACGCACGATGTTTCTAAAGTTACAACTGTAGTTTCAGAAAAAAGTCTCTTTTCTCATATCATGGCGGATTAGAAATATAGGAGCGCGGCCAAAGGGTAACCTTTAAAAGAAAAAGCTTTGATTTTCGCATTCTTGGACTAACCTCCAGAAGCAGGATATTATGGTCAAATGGCTCTATCCCATAATACTATATAGAGACATTAAGGTACGAGCGCAATAGAAAATTTGCACACGAGAAATTTTATAATGTTATTAGAACGCATTCTATTTCTTCTCTAAGATGTGGAAGTTTGTCCTCGAGAATCAGTAAACGAGTCATTATGAGATGGGTGCTCCTTATTAACAAGGTTGACTGCGGTTAAGTGAATATTTGAACTATCTATTCAGTCCGATACTAATTTTCGAGTTGATCTTTCTTAATAAACAGAACTAATAATCCTATTCTAAACCCTCGACCAAGAAAATGATATTAATACACAAGTTTGCCTGTATAAAAAATCATCTGGCTACGTTTTTGCTGCTTTGTCCGAAAGATTTTCAGGAAAATCCGTTCCCATGCTCGAAATCGGTAACAATTTCTGTCGATCGCCATGATCGACGCCAAACCTTCTAAACCATTTTTTTCACAAAAGTTAACTTGAAATATTTCACAAAGAACTATTAACATTAAATCATCTCTCTATTAGACACGCACGTGTTCTAAATTCAATGTAGTTCAGAAAGAGTCTTCTTTTCTCTTATCCGGATTAGAAATGTGGCGCGCCAGAACCTTAAAAGAAAAGCTTTGTTATTTCGCAGGTCTGGCAAAGCTTAGGATTATTAGATTTATTCAAATGAAGAGCTACTATCGTGCGACAAATATATAGCTAAATTAGAGTCAATTAACCAAACGGACTTGAAAGTGTTGAAAAACGGAAGAAAAGATAATGTAATATTTACCGATCCCCCTTCTGGTAAATCTGTGGAGTCTTAAATTTAGGGTAGTTTTTCTCCAGAAATCAGAAACGAGCATGGAGATGGCAAGTATTAGTACAGATATGACTGCCGCGAAGAACATTGTAACTCTGTAAACAGCCAAAGATTAGCTTTTGACAGGGATTTTCTTATAAAAACATAAACCTTCTAATCGAAAAAGAAGAATTAGAAATCACCATTTGTGTAAAAAGGTGTAGCCTCCACATAAGAAAAGAGAATAATCTCAAATACGTCTGATCAGAGGCAAAACTTTCAAGAGAGGACGGCAGACCGTGCTTTGGTGTCCGGTGATTCAGAAAAAATCCGTTACATGTCGAAAATTCGGACCAATTTCGTCGAATCCAATGGATCGATCGAAACTTTACTTTTTTTACACAAAGTTAAACTGAATATTTCACAAACTAGCTATAACTATAAATCAATGTATATAGACACGCACGTGTTTTTAAATTTTCTGATAGTTCTCAGAAAAAGTCGACTTTATCTCATATCCGGATTAGAAATGTGGGCGCCAGGAACCTCAAAAGAAAAGATTTAGTATTTTCGCATCTTGCTCAAGCTCAGAAAATTATATATTCAAAATGGCCTCTATCTCCTCAAACTACATGTAT